>JANHGB010019596.1:0-10151 GCA_026283785.1 Coracopsis vasa
AAAAAAAAAAAAAAAAAAAAAAAAAAAAGGCACCTTATTTCCCCTCTCCTGCACCAATAACGTTTCCTTCATTTTTTACCTGATCCTCAATTGCCCTTCCCTCTTTCCCCTCCATAGTGTAGTAGTCTACAACCCTTCCTAAACCATACATCATAATGTTCCACTGACAAGCTGTCATTCCCACTCCCTACCCTGTGACTTGCTTAAGTAAAGAAGAGGAGAAACAGGAGGAGATTCCTCCCTCATGCCAGCATCTGTGCTCCAAGCCGGTGTTACCAAGCATTCTGCAATGGTCCCTTCTAGTGGTTTTGAACAAAGTTTGTTGCCTCCCCTTCTCCAGTTTCAGTTTCCACACTGACACACTTGGGAACCTGCTGGTCCCAGTTGCAAAGGGTCAGAGAACACAAAGAGTCTCACACAACTCCCAGTCCCTGTTACTTCTGCAACGCAAAAGGGAGAATCCACAGTTCAGTTGTACCACCTGTTGCAGCACTTTTTTAAAGCACAACCAGGAAAACCAGGCCTGCTTCATGCCTTTTTTTAAGAACAAACAGACACTATATGCTGGCTTTGCAGGAAAACTAGCTTATACACAAAGACTGTTTTGTTCACAGTATCAATGAGTGCACTTGCATACCTGCATGGGATCAGAACACAAGAGAGTGTAACACAAGTATCACTGCCACTGAGAATTATCTTATAAATTAATACATAAAAGACAAAATCATTCAGTAATTTGGGATTTAATTAAAGTTTATTGTGAAAACCTTCATACCTGAAAATCAATTTCTTTGAAATATATGATAAAGCACTAAAATTTAAGTGGGTGGGGGTGTTTGTTGTTGGGTGCTTTTTCTTGGTAAGCCAAGGCCTTCTCCACAACACTAAGCACAGCACTGTTTTTTCTCTCAATTAGTGTGTTTACAGTTGCAAAAACTCATGACAACAGGTTCTGCTGCCACTCTTCTGACAGGTCTCCATTCATACTGCTGAGTTAATTTCTATATTCCCTTTTCCCCTCAAACATTCACCAGTTATTCATCACTTTTCTGTTTTCTATTCCATGCTTGCTCTTTTACCCCATGCTGGAAGATTCTCACCCCAATAGCTGATGGCTCCTTCCTTTCCACCTCATTTCTACTCCTTCTTGCTCTATCTGCTGCTTCCTCTTTCCTCAGATGCTCCTATTCCCACTCTTCTTTTTCCCAAATAGTCTACTACATTCCTCTCTCCCCACAGCAAGTGGGATCTCAACAGAGAACAGATGACTTTACACAAAGACTGTTAATTTCATGTTACTGCTTTATATTTGAACCAGTAGGGAAGATAAAAAGCAGAGGTCAAAGGAAAGATTACAGGAATCTCTGCACTCAAGGATATGAGCTATCTGCCCAATCAGACCTCCTGTGAACTAAGTCCTACTTGCTGCATAAATATGTCCATTTCTTTTACTTAAAAACAATTTTCATACATATCTTTCCAGAACTTCACATTAGGTTTTATACATGCCTTTAAATGAACAGATTATCCAGCAGCACGAATTAGATTACAAATACATGGCAAAATCATAGAGAAACTGAGAAAAAGGAAATCACACCATGCCATGTTTACACATGAAGTAGACAAACTGAAAGGTGTTCTTTCAATATTCTATTTCTGTTGTTCAAATTAAACAGAAAAAAAACAAATCTTAAGTTTCTGAAGAAGAGTGGCATAAAACAAGAGAAAGATGAACTATGGACAGCAGTGCATGCTCACAGGAAATAATTCATGCCTCATCCTGATGAGTAACAGTGCCTCTATGCTTGACCAAAGTCTTGAACTTTTCAGTATTCACAAATTCTCCAGTAACCACTGGATAACTAAATGTGTATCTGCTTGAGACAAATCTAGGTTAGATTCTGAACATTAATAATCCCTGAACTACACTGGAAGATCCATCCATAAAAATGATACCTAACTAGAGTTTTCCTCATTCAAAAGTCTCAACTGAAATTTTTAGTTCAGATCAGTTCTCTAGAGAGGAGCCAGTTCCTATCAGAATAATTTAGACTGTGAGGGACCTCAAGAGATCATTTAATCCAATCCACCACTCAAAGAAGTACTATCCTAGACTTTCATCTGCTCCCTTTAATAACAGTGGAGATACTACACAGGAAATAAGATGTAGATTTCATTCCCATGACCACAATGAATGTATCTTCAGTTAGTCACATAGTTGGCATTTACCAACGAACAGACTGTAGAATTTCTTATTTCAAGTGTGTGAAAGTTGTCATCGGCCCAAACTGTAATAAGGTATTAAGGTAATAGGTATTTCCAGAGCATAGCACTGATGCAAATATCACAATTGGATTTACCCAGCATTTATAATTAAGTTACTGCTACTACAGGCACTATAAGATGCAGTCTTGGTCGCCTAAAATATTATTTACTATAATTTCGCATAAGTCTGCTTTCTTTGCAAATATCAGGTTATCTTTTTTTTTAATGTAATTAATTTAGTTTCTTTTGTGATGTTGTCAGGCAGATTTAATTGACAGGGACAGCTGAATCACTGATTCAAGGCTAGGTACTATCTGGTTCTATAAAACAATTCAATGGACAGTAGTCTGAGGACATTCCCTGTAAGTGGAATGGAGCTAAAAGGGTACGGGGTAGCTCTTGGAGACTCTAAAGGCACAGCAGCAGAAATCTAATGTCAGTTCATACAGCCAGTAGACAAGGAGCAGCAGAGTAAGTCCTTGCACTTCATGCTGTCAGCATGCCTCAACCCAGCCTGGATGACTCACCTCCTGGAGGGTCCATGAGTGTCTTCAGTCCCTGGATTCTCTGCTGGGACTGCCGTGAATGACATTATATACTGGCATTTGTTCCAAGAGGACATTTGTCTTCTAGGAACTGGATAAAGACCCCCGATTTCACGCAGGTCAGCAAGCAACCATCAAAATATTAGTGACTAAAAGTCCTTACCAACTTTTGCCTGCTTTGAACTGGTGACACAGAAGTGATGGGAAAGACTTCATCTTCCATTAGCAGTCCCTAAGCTACCCATTAGATGGTCCTTGACCTGTTACCCAGTCACCCCATCCCATTCCCACCCTATGTGAGTGAAGGAGCATTTTTGTTTACAGAAATGTTGCAATTCTTGGGAATGTAAATCTAAATTCTCACAGTGTATATTGTCAGTACAATCCACACCAAATTCAACTGGTATTGCTTAGCTAAAATGCTTTGCAACACAGAAGAGACTTGTTCTTCACAGGGGAAAACACGCTGTCTCTGAACCACAACGCAAACATAAAAAAGCTGCTTCTGTGGAAACTGGGGGGAGGGCGACAACGGTGTTCAGAAATAGGAATATGGAGCACACTATGCATGAAGACTACGGTGATCTCTAAATAGTTATGTACAGGTTCACTATTCAAATATAAAAACAAGTAACTTCAAAACTAGGTAAAAACTGTTCTGTATCTTTTACTACTGATAACTCAGTTATAGAGAAGACTTCATGTGATGCACTTTCACATAAGGTCAAGGTGGGTTTACTGTTTTACATAGTGCCTAACATTTTAAAGCAAATATACACAATTGTTTTAGAAAGAAATTGCATTAAATTCCTTTGATTTTCCTGATGTTTTATTATTTTTGTTCATTTAAATACCAATATATCACTTCTTCATCACCTGTTAAGCTTACTTGAACTTACTAGAGACACTTCCTCTGAACAAGGAGAAGTTTTACATGTATCAATGAAGTTCAGAACATTATAGGTAGAACAGTTTCTACAAAAAACCCTATCAAGAATTGTTCACACTAGGCAAAAGAAGGGATATTTTAACGTCCATGGATGTTTCATTTGAAATAAACCCTGAGAAGAAACTACGAGCTGTACAAAACTAAACAAAAAATCCTGTTCATTTTCAAATGGAAACCACTGGCCTCCACAATTAAAAATATGTCCTGGAAATTCATCTACTTTTGAAACCTGTGGTAAATTAAAAATTGCCCTCTGAAATACTTTAAAAAAACAAAAATGTATTTCTTCCTGCAGTTCATTTGTTACCTCTTTTAATGCTTTTCATGGATGGAGAGCTTTTTAACAGGTAGACGTACTACAGACGTATCGGGTATGAACACTAAAATGCATACATGCAAACTAATAAAAAACTGTAAAAAAATCAAGACTGGAAATCACTAGGTTTCAGATATGAGGTATTATATACCTGGTAGGTATTTATGGATCTGTTTAACTGTTATTACATCCATACACATCTGTGTAAAACACCTAAGAACAAACGATCAGATTCCATCTCATATTATAGCATGCAAAATAAAAGATGATGCTCCACACACAATTCCATTGTTCTCATTAAACACAATCCTTCCAGCATCATTTTGAGTCCAGAGATTGTCTCCATTAAAAAAAACAACAATAAAATCCCCAACAAATCCTACATCACATCAGTCTAGCTACAGCAACATAAATTCCTCTCATATAAATTTACTCTGCTCTTATACAGCAGGGGTTTATACCAGCACATTGTACTGCAGTAGTCTAGTGGATCGAGTTGCACCAGTATACATCCACTTCAGAGTTAGCAAGTTATTTACAGTGGCTAATCCTACCACCTGTCTAGCTACACTGTGGTAGAGGGACGCTCATTTTCCCCTAAACAAATCTTTCAAGTCTGACATGGCATCTGCAGAATTCAGCAGACATCACTAAAGCCAAACCAAGTTTTACAGAAACACTGATATTATTATCTACTATATCATGTCTCTCCTGCCCCTTCTCCCATCCATTCAAGGGAGGAATTAAGTGTTCCAAGTCTTTCTCCCATCTGAGACCATGGAACAACCTGTCCAGCAAACAAAACAAAGAACAAAGCAAATCCTCCAACAGTTGCATTCCCACCTACCCTCGTTCTTCAAGTATACTAACTAGTACGGAAAAAAATAACTCCTCCAAACATCCACAGAGTTGAGGCAAAATAAAGATTTTTGCTACGCTACAGTTCCGTTCTCTAATCACGTCCATGAAAAGAATTAAGAAATCCAAGTTTTCCCTCTCATATCCAGAGTTGTCCTTCCTATTTTCCATAATACACAGAGGATGATCTCAAGATTTCACCCACACAAACCATGACTTCCCTCTCTAAAACTTAAAAGAAGTTAAAATGGTCACAGCTGATTCAGCCTTGCTGCTTGGAAAGGCTGGAAGAACAGCCACTTCTTCTAGGCAGTCAGTCAGCAAAGGCTGAACCACATTCTGATCATCAGCCTGTGTCTGAATTTGCCCAAACCTAAACAGTTACCTTGAAAGTAAGAAAAACATATATACATAATCAGAATTCTTTAGGTTGGAAAAGATCTTTAAGATCATCAAATCTAATCATTAATTTAAAACTGGAAAGTCCACCAATAAACTATGTCACCATAAAAGCATAAGCACCGCATCAACACATCTTTTCAATACCTCTATATAACCAAAAACTGCATTGTGATATTATTTGTCCATTATCAACGTATTAAACTGCTATAAAATAGCAATTATTTTTAGAATTGTAAATTCCTTACAATGCAGTGGCCTTTTTTTCCCTCTACAACATCATAAACGAATGCTACCATTCCGTGAAAACCCTTTATGAGTTTAAGGAAATAATTATTTATCTCATAATATTCAAGTAAAGATGATGGAGAAAAAAAATGAAGTCTCTTTAGATTTGATGTATCTTCTCAGCTTAATTAACACAAGCTTTTCCTGGTTTAATTTGCACTTAAGAAGCGGGAACTTTACTCAATTTGCTAATTACTACATTTTCAAGCTGTTTTCTTGAAATAGATGGCAGCCTATCACACTAGGAACCCAAATTTCTATAGTTACCTCGAATTACGTAATTGTCCAAAGCCTCTTGCATTCTTTTCAATGCTTCAGCTCTATTAGAGCCATATGTAATCAGCTAAAAAAGGGACAAAAAAGTATTTAATTTACACAGAAATGAGATAGTTTGTCTCTAGCTTTTGAATAGCATTTAAAATAAAAATGGTTTGCAGAACTTGCAGTCACAAAAACATTTCTTGCACATTACTGTATCTGTGCTTCAGAGGCACTCTAAAATATCAAGAAAAAAAGAAGATCTCTTAATCCATTCAATGAAAGAAGGCGAATCACTTTTTCCTCATAAAACTTAAGAGCATTTAAACAAGCTCTCTATTCATCTTTAGGCACACAGAAAATTAGAGCAGAGGTTCAGTACCTACTTGATTCTCCTCACTCATAATGACCAACCAACTTCTAAGATTTAAGTGTGAATATTTACAACTGAACTCTGACTATAATTCCATATCTTGATTTTACCAATATGTTACTTATTAATGCCTAATACTAATAGGCATTATCAGCCATTTCTTTCACTGCTTCTTTTTCACAGAATCATAGAATCGGTTGGATTGTAAGGGACTTTAAAGATCATCCACTTCCAACCCTCCTGCCACAGGTAGGGATGCCTTACACCAGATGAGGGTGGTCAAAGCCCCATCCAGCCTGGCCTTGAATACCGCCAGGGATGGCGCATCCACAACTTCTCTGAACAATTTCTTCTGAGTAGCTAATCTAAATCTACTCCCTTTCAGCTTAAAGCCATTCTCTGCTGTGCTATCACTACTTGCTCTTGTAAAAAGCACCTCTCCAGATTTCTTGTAGGCCCCCCTTTAGGTACTGAAGGCTGCTAGAAGGTCTCCGAGATCCTTCTCTTCTCCAGGCTGAACAGCGCCAGCTCTCTCAGCCTGCCTCCATAGCAGAGATGCTCCAACCCTCTGATGATCTTCATGGCCCTCCTCTGCACTCACTCCAAAAGGTCTATGTCCCTCTTGTGTTGGGGGCCCCAGAGCCGAACACAGCACTGCAGGTGGGGTCTCATGAGAGTGGAGTAGAGAGGGAGAATCCCCTCCATCAACCTGCTGGTCACGCTCCTTTTGAGGCAGCCCAGCATACGGTTGGCTTTCTGGGTGGCAAGCGCACATATCCAGGTCTGAACTTCCCCTCCGGCAAACAGCCCCAAGTCTTTCTCCTCAGGACTGCTCTCAATTCATTCTATGCCCAGCCTATATTTATGCTTGGGATTACCCAACACTTTTGGAAGCCAGAATTAATGAAATTTTAGTTCTGGCTAGGTTACATTAAAAAAAGAGAGATGGGCAGCACCTAAGTCTGAAAGTAACAGCTTCTGTTTAAATCAGAATCCTTTCAATAATCAGAAACTCCAAGACAGATAGTTACAGTGTCAAAAGATTATTTAAAAAAAAAAATAAAAATGTTGAGAACTGACACGAAATTTCCTCTAGTGCCAACCTTCCTTCACTTCTTTCATATTCCCTTGAGGCACATTATCCCTAGCACCTTTAAAATACTGATTTACCAATCCTTTAATATACTCTCCCTCATTTAAAAGATCCATTTATAAAATTAGTGTTTCATACCTGTAAAGTATTGAAAAATAATGATCAACTCACTTTTGAGATCATAGGATCATAAAAAATGCTAATATCGCTTCCTTGTTGTACGCCACTGTCAACACGTACCTTCAAAAAATAAGGAAAATTAATTATATATTGGAAAAAAAAAACATTTCAACATGAGGATCAAATCTACCCAGCAGGCTTAAAACATAACACCCATGAAGCTTATCACACACATTTTTTCCCCTTGAACAGCTAGAATAATTATTTGTTTTCACAGAAGCTTGGAGGGGGTAGGGAAGCTTTTTCCTCCACCAGGAAAAATACTTGCAAGTTATCCTCTCCTTTAAGAGAAACACAACCGCAATCTACACTTGATAGTCAAAACTCTCTTTTGTTCTCCCAGAATGTACAGTAAACAGATTAAATCTGATCTAACAATTTAGGTTGTGTTATACACTCTGAACTTCAACTCCGAACACATCCAATTCCAATTCAATCCCTGTGATAAAATACAATTGCAATTATTTTTCTGACTGACACCTGGCATGAAGGATGCCCCTTATAATCACATCCTTTCTGCGTCTATACGTAATCACATCCCCCATGTTCTGCTACAGCCTTCCCAAGAGCGCCAGTAGAAATACAAGTAGGGAGCATTCAGCAGGAACTTTGGAGCTCTGCTTATCAGCTCCATAGGAATACTGATCCTGTGGTTTTCATGTCTGTAACACTTTCCTTCTCTGCCTCACCCTTCCAACTGTAAAACATTTTTTTTCTAATGTTGCTGTTCCCCTGAGGCTTTAATGTTTACACAGCTTTTCCCATGGCTTTGCTTTGTAAGGACACAGCCCCAATTAAAGCTCTGATTCTGCAATATTCATGGAAAAAAATAACACAAGTTCAAAAATTTCTTTTGAAGAAGCTGATTGCTGTTAACCAGCCAACAAGTTAGTTAGTATATTGCTGATTCTTGTTTTCATCTCTCAGTTTGATTTCATCACTGTAGCAATGAGGTTAGCCATATAAAACTTTTCAAATGAGCAACTTCAGGGGAATAAATATTTATTAAATTGCTGCTTTTAAGCACTGGAATCTGAAATATTTTTTAAAAACTAATCAAAATATCTGGAGAATGATAAACGCATTCTGGGGATCATAAGGATGGAGGGCTCTAATCAAAGCTGTTGAAGCAGCAGGGTTCTGAATACCGCATTGTAAAGGGGGTGGGAAAGAGGGTACTGGAATCTCACTTAAATCTTCACCTGTGGGATGGAACCTTTGTAATAAACAGCAGCTCATCTGTCTGCAGCAAGGCAGAAAAAGGTCAAAGCAACGGCTGTTAGGCCTTTAATATTTTAATTTAGGCAATTATCAAGGGACCACATGTAGAACCTCTTGTCTACAGAATCCACATGAGGGCATGATGATGACTTTATTATCTAAATGACATAAAAAGATACCCTAGCAGGTGTACTCACTTTCTTCAGTAAGAAACACTGTCTGACTAGTTTTTATGACATTATATTCTTTAAAAAAAAAAAAATACCTATTCATGTATTTGTATTTTTATATATTTGCATATTTATTATTTATTATGTGTTTACATTTATCTGCACACTATATTTACTCATACATAAAGACAGGAGCCATTCTGTAGCATTTTTATCACATCTTATCTGAATGTGCTTTACCTATGCTTAACTAGGCCCCCCACTACTCATACCAGGTACATTTAACATTAGCTACTGACAAAAAGGTAGTTCAGACACATAATGATTACAGAAAAAACATGCAGCATCTTTCGCAGCTCTCTTATAACTGCTAAACCATTCTTCTTCCAAGGATATCTGCCTCTGTATAAGGTCCATACATACGTTCTCACATTCAAATCAAAAGGAATTCATTTATCTACTCAGTCCCAGATAAATTCCTTGCACATGATATCCTTTGTAATACTTGATAAACACATACATAAGATGTGAAGGTATAACATACTCAACGCATATATTTGTATTATACTTTGGCTTTTATCTCCAAAGTAGCACTTATAAAGTGATTGAATACAAGTGTTCAGGGATGCTCTACATATGCATACATGTGCACGTATTTATACATGTATATCATATTTTGACAAAGAAAAAAGCCCATGAAAGGCGCATACTTCAGACCCACAGTAAGCAGGATAATCAGATGCTAATGTAAGGCTTCGGAGGCTACTGACTACATGCTCTACGATTCTGTTCATATGCAACATGCAAACATACCACTGTACATTTACATTTGCTACCTTAAATTTACACTTTTTCCTAAGTACAACATCCTAAAAACTGAAAAAGTTACAGTAAGAATTTAAAATTCTTTTAAAGCTACTGATTAATTTCCTTTTTCTTTTCTTTAAATCTGGACCCCTCTGTGGAAGTTTAATTTTCTTAAAAGAAACTCAAGATGACTAAAAAAATGACAGCAGAAAAGAAATACATTTACCATCTTCAATTCTCCCTCTGGTGCTTACATTTTCAGAGCCTGGTAACAGTAGGTGATTTTATAAACTATATGGTGTGACAGAACTCAATGAATATTGGATGAAAAAGAACCCCAATTCAACAGACAGATACTCACTATAACATACTCCCTTTCTTTTACTCACTATTTAAAACACCAAAGAAAGCAAGGGTTCAAGACACTAC
>JANHGB010019598.1:0-14261 GCA_026283785.1 Coracopsis vasa
ATTAGTTCCCGGGGGTTCTTCTGCTTATCAATCCAGCGCTTTTAAACATGGAATGGATATTTTTGGCAAAAACATTTTGTCATCTTGCAAAGCAAGATCTAAGGAAACTGAGAGAAAACACCTTTTTATTTCCCCAGCATGAGACACTTTTTGTTTGTTTATGCAACCTCACCTTTCCTTCCTAAAAGCTGTGGCAGCCATGGGAGGGACAAACTGAATCTCTCATGAGAAATTAATTGAAACGATTTATTTTCAATCATAGTAGAACTGGGAATTTCTAGCATCCCTTGATGCTTATGGTAGAGTGGCTGGTTCACTTACAGGACCTCTGCACATTTTACATGCTAGCTACCACGAAAAGGTCCTCTGACCATTTGTGGTTTTGTCTATGTCAGATCTCATTAGCCAGACAAAAACTTTTTTTGAAGTTAGAAGCCTGGAAACCATGAGACCACTCCAGCTTTCAGTGCCCCTTTGGATCCTGTGCTTTAGCACTGCAGCTCTCAGCACCAAGCCAGCTTTCCAACAATACACTAGAGAGCATAAAGAGGATCCTTTTTTTTCCATTAAAGTCACTAACTACTCCTGTTCAACAGTTTTCTGGGGACAGCAACTATGAAACTCTTTATGAGGCTTTGCAATTTACAGTGTCTGATACACCAATTTCAGCTGTTGTTTCATGATGTTACTGCCTTATATCCCTCTCTTTCTTTTCAGGGATTTCAATTTGCTTTACTAGGAGAAAAAAAATGTATTGAAGAGACAAAATATATTATTATGCCAGTATATAAATATGTGATGAGCCTGCATCTTGAATGCTGCATGCGGCTCTGGTCCCCACAGCTCAGCAAAATCATAAAAAATTAAAAAAAAAAAAAAAAAAAAGAAAATAAATAGTAAATAATGCTGATGAGTGATGCAGAACTGTTTCCAAGCAAGAAACCAATTAAACAGACTAGTATTCCTCAGCTTAGGCAACAGATGCTCAAGCTGTGTTTGCTATATGTGCACTCACAACACTGTATTCCCTTTCTAAACCAGGGCTTCTGGTATAGCACAGTATATACTTAAAAATTATATCTAACAAATTCTACAAGACATTTCCTTGAGGGACATGAATACCACACAAACTTCTGAAAACATTTCTAATTAAAAGCAAAAACTTGGCCCTTTGCATTTAAGTTCTCATATTAATAAGAACTTACCATTATTTTGTCATATAATCAATTCATTTAATAGTAATTTCGCTTTACTGTGGGTCTTATAGAATCTCTTAGCTTTCTAACGTCTTTCTGTTCTCATCAGTTCATCTCTCTAATGAAGTCACTTAGGATTTCTTTGTACAAGGTTTAAAGCAAGAAAATCAACCTTTGTCCTGGCTCAGTATACAGTGTTATAGTGAGAGCTAAGAACTCATTGAATATTAATGAAACTTCTAATAATCTACTGTGTTGTCTTTTGAGTAGGGAAAAAAAAAAAATGACCTTCAGATGAATACAATCCCTAGGTTGTTTTATTTTACATTTCCATGAATGTATATATTACTTTGCACATGAAGTAGTTGTGAAAATTAAAAGGTATTTACTAAGAAAGATATGAGTAGCCTGGAGGTAAAAACATACAATGAGTTAGAAAAAGTGGTACGTGAACAGATCTAGTTTAATGGATCTATCATCTCATCATTTATCATCTTTCTTCAAGCTCATTAACAAAGAATCCAGCAAAGTGCAAATGTCTGAAATAATTTTAATGGGAATTGACAAAGCTTAAGAGAGATTGTTTTAATTGTTTTGAGATAGGGCTAAGTTATAACATTACATGTCTCCCTATTATGGAGGAATAAAGTGATAACTTCATATAGCATCTAAATAAAGCAATCTACATAAAACATCATTACTATTCTCAGAAGGAAGGGATTTTCAGCATAAATACCTTGAAATCAGTGCAGAAAACTGGCCATTTACTAAATACAGCATTACCAGTTTACAAATACAGCTGCTGACTCAAATAAAACAGGTGGTAATAAACAAACCCATCTGCCATCATATGCCGCAGGTAAAATTCACTTGTATTTGAGTCCAGGAATTACAATCAATAGAAACATTTTTAAAAATGGGGGGTTTCCCCTCTTAATACAATATTTAATTTACAAAATGTAACCTTATATGAGACCAAAACAGAGGTCAAGTCAACAAGAAGACTATTTGATGCTGAAAGATCCTGAGTGGATAACATAAGTCATCTAAACACAAACCTTTCCAGTGGCTACCTAAGCAAAGACATGAGCCTGTTAGAGCAGCATTCATTTAATTCTTGAAGATTTCATTCATGTCATACAAATGAGATGAATCCTTTCAGATTTAGAATCATTACAAGTTGTCTGTCTTTCATGTCTACAAACTCACAGCTATGAACCCACTTAATTTCTACACCATCCCCCGCCAGAGGCAGCAATGAATAACACAAGATAATTATAATACTCTCTTCAGTCACTCTTTGCTATTTTAACTATATGGAGACTGGTGGTTTTGACATATTATAAGCACGAAATACAAATTTTACTATTAAAAGACCTGTCTTCACCTTCATGGTTACATACAGCCACAGGCATGGGCATTTTGTCTAACTTTGCAGACAAAAGTATTCATCAGGGACTGCAGTGATAAGACAAGAAGCAATGGGTTTAAACTGAAACAAGAGAAGTTCAGGTTAGATATGAGGAAGAAGTTCTTTACAGTGAACATTCTTACACTGGCACCAAATCTTAAATAACCTGAAAATTCTTCAGTAATTAATGGCTTAAATCATACCAAATGTTTTGTGTTATACTACACGAGTCCTTCACATAATTATCATTAAAATGTAGTTAGGAAAATGCATACAACTACTTCAGAAAAATTCCTTGGTGTTCCAGTGCATCTCTGATATATACGTAACTTTACATGAAGGCTTTACAAATCTAAACACTCAATTTAAGTCTATTCAACACTTTTCAGCATCCAAGTACCTGCTACTTCCTTCATCTCACAAGTGCTTTTTTTCCTTAAGATCAGACTCGACATTAATCAATTGCACATATGGATCTGACTTCTGCTGAATTCCTTACTCTCCTGTTTGTTTTATCATCTATCAGATTCAACCTTTCTACCAAATCCTTCAGACACAGCTGAGAGTGTCCAACATGAATATTAAAGGAACTGCAGGATCTGACTGCAGTAGCTCAACAAGTATTATTATGCCAGATTATTAGTAAAGGAACTGTACATGGGACAGGACATGGAACTTCAGGCATACCACAGAACAGACCAGGCATAGTAATGATGACACCTAGACAGCAATTTTATGAAAACCTGGTAGTTGGAAAATTCAAAGGTGATACCCCTTTGTATTCTTTTTAATTTATACCTAGTAATTCTGAGAGAAATATTTGAGTTATTTAAACTCAATAAGCTGCTGGCTGTGACACAGATGGAGTCAAGACTTTCCCACTGTTTTAGCATCTGCTTTGTCTCAGCTGATATCAAGACAACCCATTTTTCTTCTGGTTTCCTCTCCAATGGGATCTTTGTACAATATCTCAGTTTTTTCCATGAAAGCCATCTCACCAACGAAGCTTACTGAAGGAATGCCAACATCAACCAAAGAAGCACAACACAAAAATGTAAAAGCATTCTGTATGGTGGACTGGTTTTTAGGGACTCTTCCACTTAACTGAATTTCGGTTGATATACAAAGCAAGCTGAATGACTCTCTGAAGTCATTCACAAAGATACATAAAGCAAGCTGAATTACATGAAGTCAAGAAAATAACAATCACACAGAAGGTAAGGAATTATTACTGTGTTCTCAAAAATGTAATTGCCTTCATCAGATTTGTTTTAGTCCTCTGGAGAACAATTGGTATGGATAGTAGATAAAAATTAAGTTGATAAAGGAAATTAATAGAATGTTTGGGAAATAACCACAGCCTTTCAAGGCTACGCACTTTGAGTACAGGTAGATGAAAATTACATGCCTGACCTTAAATGTAACACTATTCTTTACAGATTAGGTTATTTGTGTTAGACTTGTCAATCAAATATGGCATGAATATATTTCAGCAGCAGTGAAATTTGATTAAAAATTAATGTAGTCTATTTTTTTCTTAAAGTCCAGTAAATATAGATGGACCACGATGTGTGAAATTGTGATACTGCTTGTTAATTGTTCATCAATTTATTGTTAGGAAAACCCATTCTTACTTTGCTTTTAACAGAGGGGCAGTTAAAATCAGCCCTTTGATATTAACACGTTCAAATCATGAGGCAGTTTTTCAGGTTTCTTTTACATGATGGATCCTGACTGCAAGCACTGAGAAACATTATACTTAATACTCTGAAAAAAAAAAATCTTAAAATACTTGCATTACATGTTACAAGAAACTAATGCTTAGGAACTTCAAAAATCCAATTCTGCCTAACTGGACTTCTTCCTAATGCAGCTTAAAAACCCAGGTTGTCTGTCAAAAACTGGGAGACAGACTGAATTATTTTGTCACTGTGAACAGGGTAAAGGTCTACCAAACACAGTCATCATCAGGACAGCTACTAATTATTATTACTTTTATATAGAAAATGATGTACTGCTCTGAAAACACTTATTTAGCAACTGCTCTTTAAATACTAGGTAAATTGTCAAAATATCAGAAATATATGGTTTTATTTATTTGCCATTGCTTAGAAAAATTAAGTTGTAACTAAGATAATTCTATCTCTTCGCAGCAATAAGAAAGCTCTAGGGCTTTGAGTCTTGATTTTCATATTTCCTCCAATATCTAAAAGGAATAGTTTCAAAGGTGCAAATAGAACTGAAGGTATTTTATCATGAATTGCATTCTATGATCTGATCCCAGCTAGATAGGTCTATCTAATTGTGTCCATATATCAGATGAAGTATTTTATGATTAAATGACATCAACTGCACTCAATATTATCTGCAGCTCCAAACTAGGGAAACTGGATTTAAAATTCTTTTGCTACTTATACCTCTTTAAAGTAATTTCAATAATTATGATTTTTTTTATCATAGTCTTCAGAGCATAGAGAAAAAACATTTCCAATTGTTCTTTTATAGGACATTTTTAATAGCAGCATGTAATTATTTTACTGTATTTAAAATGTTATATATAGTGTGCATATTAGGTAACTTGCATGCATCATCTCCACATATGCAATCAAATTTGAAGCTGCATAACTAGTTTTCACTCCCTCCTGAAGTCACCAATTTGAAAGACTGCTTTTCTTCATTCCTCGCTGTTAAATAAAATTGTTGAAATAATAATTTTAATTCCAAGATTCTAACATAGAGATATCTAGTGCTTTTTAATTTTTCAATACAACATATAGCCTACCCCTCAAATTACAGATAAATTTAATGTCTACAACACTCCACTATTTTGATCTTCAAAATCTAACCTAACTTTTCTGTCTTTATCAATTTTAAGATGTTAGAGTGTTTTTAGAAATATTACACACAAGCCTATGCAGCATCCCAGAAGCAGTGTTGAAAATGAGCTTTAATTCTCAGGAAGCAATCTTTTCTGTGCTTAGGAAAAAGTGGAAATATCCCCAGAAACCCATTTTAGAGTTTACTGCATCCTTTCTTCTGTCCTTTCAGAAGAAGACAAGTGTTTTTAGGAGCAGACAGCTATTTGGCTAATATTGTAGTACAGAGAGAAGACTCAGCCTACTATGCAATTTCATGACTCATACTTTAACCTGTACCAGGTTTTCTACATAAACACTGTTATAAATAATTTTGGCCTTTGATTTCGTAGAATCATAGAACAGTTAGGGTTGGAAAGGACCTTAAGATCATCCAGTTCCAACCCTCCTGCCATGGGCAGGGACTGCTCACACTAAACCATGTCACCCAAGGCTCTGTCCAACCTGGCCTTGAACACTGCCAGGGATGGAGCATTCACAGCTTCCCTGGGCAACCCGTTTCATTATTTTGTGTGTCACTGAACACAATGGGTTGCACTGCTTTTGCATCAGGGTTATTTGAAGACCTGTTCTGAAGCCCTGTTCCTATACAAGATCATGTTTCATAGAATCATAGAATAGTTAGGGTTGGAAAAGACCTTAAGGTCATGTAAGTAGACCAACCCCCCTGCCATGGGCAGGGACACCTCACACTAGACCATGTCACCCAAGACTCTGTCCAACCTGGCCTTGAACACTGAATGTTTTCAATTGCTCATGGCAGCATTGTATCTCAGTGCTGTAAGCCAGTGCTTTCCAGGCACAGGGACACTTTTGAAAAAGAGTAGACAGCAAGGCCAAGACGAGGGGAATACATATTCCCTGCAGAGCCAGGTACCTGGCCCTGGGCTTGACCCAAGCATTGCTTGCCTGATACCAGGAGACACCAGAAGTTGATGGCCAAGGCTTTAACACCCTTCCCTACCACAGGTCCACGTAAAACATGTCTTCCTGCTTTGTTAACAGTTACCTGAGCAGTTGCAGCAGCAGAGATGTGGGGTGCCTGAATGATTCTTATCGTGGCAGAGAGCCTCGAGATGCAACGCACTGAGCTGGGAGCACTGGTGCTGCTGTGGGGCTGCAGGGACGCACTGAGGGAGCTGAGGGGCTGCCCCCGGCCGGACACAGCCGGTTCCCGCCGGTTCCAACAGCCCCACACAGGGCAGCGCTGAGCCCCTCAGTGGGGTGAGGGAGCCTCAGGAATGTGAGTTAAGGGAAGGGCATCGCAGTGCCAGGAGTGTGGGGAGAAGTGTGAAGAACATCCCCGGGACACCAAGGGGTGGGCATGGGGAAGGAGAAGGTGCTCCAGAGAGGGCAGAGAAGCTCGGAACTGGGGAGGAGTAGGGGATAGGAAGGTGTTTGAGGTTTTGTCTTTCTTTCTAACCAGCCAACTATATTTTAATCAGTAACAAATTAAATTAATTTTACCCAAGGCAAATCCTCTTTGCCCATGGCAGCAACTGAGAAGCAATCACTCTGTCTTTACCTCAACACATTAGCTTTTTCATTTTAATTTCTTCCCTGTCCTTTGAGGAGAGGAAATGAGCAAGCATCTGGATGGAAGCCTGGCAGTTGGTTAACCCACCACACACTGCAGACAGTGACACACTAAAGGTTTTCTGTAGCAGCAAGTCCACTAGCAAAAACAGCAACTCACATTACCTTAGACTGGGTAATGTCCAGAAAAAAACTTAGCAAAATAGAAAAACAAAAAAATCAGTTCCTTAAAGTGGCAATAAAGAACAAGAGACCCCAAATCTTTCAGGCATGCTGACTAAAATTAATTATGGAGAACCAGGTTAGCAAAAGAAATGGAAATATGTTAATTCTCTTAACCCACTAACATGTGCCTAGTCCAGTAACCCATGCTAAAGTCATTCCTTTAGTAAAAATGAAAGAGCTATATATCGTTTGAAAAGATCAAGTGTTATATCGGTAAGAAGTCAAATATGCACAATATAGTTTCAGATCGCCTTCTGTATTAGAACCACAAACTGATGTAATGTACCAGGCTATACATGTGGCATTCAGCTCACTAACTCCCTTATTAACACCCAGCAGTAACAGCAACTTTTGCCTATCCTCAGCCTATTCCCTTGAATTATTCATCTCCCCATCAGTAGTCACTGAAGATTTTCTTTTTGCTTGTCTGCTTTGTTTCATCTGCCTTACATGCAGTAGAGTAATTAAGCTAAATCAGGAGGCACATTATTTTTTTAAATCACAGATACATAAACAGCTTCCATGTACTGGAACAGTAAATGACCTTATGCAGGACCTCACAGCACTGAACATGTATCAAGGACAGCTCAGATGTCACTCAGATGGCACTGTATTGTGCCATGCAAACACAGCCTTAACTCAAGTGGATGATATGGTTTTCAAAGCCTGAACCTAATGTGCATGATTGTTCACAATTCCCACTGAAGTAACAAATGCAGTCACTCACTTAAGCTCTGAAGCTTAAACTGATCACACACACTCCTGTAGCACTTTTTTAGCCAAGGATCAGGTGGTATTCTTGAATCATTCGCTGTTCCAGTGTTCCACGTTATCTTTATAAAGTGGAGTCAGACACGTCTTTTATGAGGACAGCACAGTTACAAGGAAAAAACACCAAATATTAGTACCATTTTTAGTACAACTATCCATTCAGTCAACAAATTATAAGAATAATAGCTAGACTATTATACAGATCATAAACATTTAATTTAGCAGCTGACACTACATTTTAGTGTGTTCCATGTGTTCTCCACTTCCTTTTAATTGTTTAATGAAGAAACATCACAGATTCCACCACTAAAAACTGTAATTTCTACTTCCTTTAGATTATCAAAGGCTATATAATAACATATAAAAGATGTTAATATTCCTATCCATTAGTCATGGCTTGATAGAGGAGGATGAATATGTTATCACA
Source organism: Coracopsis vasa (assembly GCA_026283785.1). Taxonomy (NCBI): domain Eukaryota; kingdom Metazoa; phylum Chordata; class Aves; order Psittaciformes; family Psittacidae; genus Coracopsis; species Coracopsis vasa. Next base: position 8,443 of record JANHGB010019598.1, read on the forward strand.
CTTAAAGCAGAAAAATGGCTCAGGTTGTCAGCGGGGACCTGATTAGTTTGCAAAAGAAACTTGCTTAATTTGTATGCTTATGAGACACACTGTCAGACTTCTATGAGATTAAAGACAGATATCCCATTGGAGTACGCAGGCAAAGATAACGTACACATAAACTTATCATCACTCCAGATAGATTCCCAGTTTTCAAAAAGAACAATCTAATTCAGAGAGGTCTGAATGCTCTTCTACAATGCATAGTGACAATTTGAGTGCTGAGTATTAGCACCAGGAAGATTGCTTATGTGAGCTTTAGTCTGACTGACATCCTGAAATACTCTTTTTACTCTTTAAGCTGAAGCAAGGTAAACTTCTCTTATTCTGAATGTGATAAAAGGTACACAAAAGTTATTTTGTATGAGGAAATCTTTGTTTCAAAAGTTGGGAAACAAAATGAAACTGCAATGAAGTATGCTATTTCATATCCACATGCTCACTCTCATTTATTACATCACTCTAAGATAGCTATAACAACAACTCAAGCAAGGCTAATTATGGATAAACCTCCACTCCTCACTGTGACCTCTACAGAACCTGCTAAAGTCATGGCTCTGGTGACTTATGCATCAGAAAAAATACTTCGGATTGATTCATTCCAATTAAGCACAGGGACAAATGCAGAGGTAATGTGTATGGCTGCGCAAAGATATACATCAGTGAATGTAATGTCAGATATCAGGCAGTCTTAAGCTAAGGCAACTGTGCTAGTACAATTTATGTGGCAAGATGCTGAAAGAAAGTGCTTTATTCTAAGTAGAAATATGTAACATCAATATACACCTTAAGTAGCTGTTCTTCCTAAACCAGGATGCCCTTCATGCAAATAAACACCAGTCCAGGCTTCTTATGTTTCTCTTAATTCAGAAGTGATCTGCACAAACCAATAAGCTCTGCTTCAGCAAGTGAGAATAAGTCTAAGCAAGTCTAAGCGTGTCATGTAGAAAGTGTTGAAGGAAAAATACAAGTTACAAAAATTTTTTCTTGAATCACCTTTGAAACTCATTTTTAATATCCTGAACTGAATAAGGGCAAACAAGGTTCATAAAGTACTCAGTAGGGAACGTAAAATCCCAGAAATTTCTTTGCATATCTCAGTGTAACTTCTTCTAATCAACTAGCTGGACACTACGTATTTGCCGTCAATTTATACACATTCCCAATGTAGAGAAACCTTTGGAAAATACACTAGAAACACAAGTAAAATTGCATAGAGATACTTAAGAACAAAATAAGTAAATCACAATCAATTACCTTCTGACTCCTGGAATGCAGATTGATTTTTAGAAACAAGTGATCTAGTTTGATTACTAATAGTTTAGGTTTTATGAATTCTCAATATTATCCTTATAACAAACTCTTCCAATGTTTTGCAGTAATAAAACTCAATTATTTAAAACAGTTTTGGGGAAACTTCAAACTATTCAAGACTGGAACAACTGTTTGAGCTGATTCTTCTATGAACGAAGAGAGAGGTATTTGGTAGACTACTTTGTCCACATAGAGAAAATTGCTCCATTTGTTTCTCTTAGTTGTACATAGAAATCATCTCATTATGTGAGAGATATGGCAGACCTGCACAGAAATACAACAGATTTTTGACTTGCTGTGCATGTGAAACACACAAGCTGTGATCACAGAAAAAATTGCTCTGCTACAATAGATCATGTGTTACATATTATGCTGTGTAAGTACTGCTCATTAATAAAACTACCACTAACATTTAGTCAACACTAGGATAGTAAAAAATTTCTATACTGGAGAATAATGATCTTAAAAGTAAGCATTGCTACTCATGTTGGCAGCCAGAAGCAGATGGAAATGTTTCGCCATCTCATGAGATATTAGAATATCAACACCCCAAAGCCTGTTAATAACATCTATTAATCCAATTACAAAGAATATGCATCTGTAATAAATTAATGTCTAAGTTAGAAAGCTTTCAAACACATCTCTTATAACTATTGATTTGAATGGCTGACATATTTTTTTTAGAGAATTAAAAAAACCCAAACAACAAAACAACCCCACCTGCCAGATATTTGAAAGTCTTAATGGATCAAACAGCTATCCTTTTGTTAACATACAAATTTTCAGGTTGTGTATACAAGGTACCAAACACAAGGATATCTACAAAAGTTTTCTTAAAACCAGCATTCAGACTTAAGAGGTATTCAGTCTCAGTTTATGAGCTTTCTTACTGATTTCCCTTTTTTTTTAACTGCCTCTCAGCTGAGTTTTGCAGTTGTTACTAATGATTTGCATGTGTGCGAGAAGATAAATGGGCATGGTTAATTATGCAGTATCTGGTGAGAATAATGTTGTATCTCTATTATCCACATGTATCATTGAGAAAGACAATTTTATACACGAGACTAGGCAATTGATTAAGATGAATCATCAGATCACTGAGGCTCATTTTACCACAGTCATTTCAATGGGCTCTGACAATTTCAGCACTTTGGGTTAACACGAAGCTCCTTCCTCAATCTGTTTTGAGGGTATAATTCAAGAGCAGAAAGGCTAGATCTTTACTGTGAAATAGATGATGTTGGGGGGAAATTATCATCATATACTATCTGTAGTGTATAAGGGTTATCTTTCATTTTACATTTCTTTTGGGGGAAAGCAATTATATGTCTCCATGCTAAAGCAGGTAAGACTATCACCTCCTAGCTAAACACAGTCATACAGTTAAATTGATCTAGGTTTGTAGAAGATTTATCAATACTGTGAAAAAGACCTGGCAAACTTGCACTATTAAATTTACTACATCTGAGCTACTGCAGTGACTTTCGTTCTAAATGAATAGTTTAACTGTACTGTCTCCAGCACTGCCAACTTACAATTCTCTCTTCATAAAACAAAGACTCAAAGGCATTCAGTGGTATTCACTTTGGAAGCTACAAATCTGGACTGGTCAATTTTTGCCACTGCCTTACTACATCTGTGGTTTTGACCCTTATGTTTGCCAACAGGGATGTAGAAACAGTTATTTTTTTATTTAGTTTTTGAGTTGTGGGTTTGTTTGTTTGGGGATTTTTTTTTAACAGATCCCTACAATAGGAGAGTAGCAGTGACTTGCACTTATTATATCTGATGTATTTTTAAAAACTGGTCCTGAATATCTTCCACAATTAGAGCAGGCAAATTTACCAGCATCTTTACTGTCCACAAGACAAAATGTTTGGATTATATTTTTATTTCTAGATTTAAATTAATTTGCACACATTGGTCATTGAGTTTGCATTAAGAAAAAAGCAAGACTCAAGCAGCACATCTTGCATCTCTAGTGGAAGCTTTGTAATGAGACTCAGGTTTTGTGGGAATTTGTTCCACAGTGCAGCACTATTCCCAGAGAAGACCTGTTTGCTCAGTAAGTGGCTTTAACTCTTTCTGGAGAAGATTCCATGTGTTTTGCCCTAGATATTACTATTACCAAAGTGACACTGAAGTATGCTGAATGCCTATAAAAGAGTGAGAGTTTAAACTTGGTTATATATCAGAGGCACAGTAAGAATTCAGCTCAGGCAGAGAGGTTAAAGAACTTGTTGATGTAACTTGCCTTACATAGATATAACGGTGAAAGCAACCCAGAGTGACATTCTAAATGCCTATAACATGTTTCTGTTTGAAGGAGCCTTCCAAATTAACAAAAAAGAACAAGAGGAAAAAAAGGAGAGATGCTTGAAAGACCAATAAATTAAAAAATTGGCAACATTAAAAACATTTTTGGAAGTGTTAATGCTTTTTATGCAGCAAATTGCATGTAATATTATAAAATCTTATGGTACATGAAGCACGATTTACAATGTCCCTTAAAGAGTAATAGAAGCAGATGGATGATGTTTTAGTGGCAATCTCTTCTTGTGAGTTTTCAATTAAATAAAGAAATGAAACCTTTCATGTCCTGTGCTGTTACGATGATATAGATAAATGAACTATCCTGTGACACAGCCATTTAACAATGCTTCCAATGAATTGTACTTTTAAAATTTAGAGGAATACCTCCATATACTACTTAGGCAGAAATTGTTCGTATTTCAGATAACTTAAGCATAAGAGTGTGAGACATCACTTGGAATATTTTCTTTGAGGTACTTTTGTATAGATGCAAGAGAGAACATGAGGGAAAACAATATCCAGAGAAAACATAATGAAATCCCATTTTCCTATGGAATATATGGCCAGTGTGTCTGGAATTAGCCTATGATCAAGCCATGATATTTCTCAGAAATCCTGATGGCTTTTCTCTCCCGCTGCACGGATTGTACTTTCTTCCTACACCAGTTAAGAGTTTAATGGGTATTTTTTAGTTCCTCTTCTCATATACAATGCAACAATAACAGTGCTCTAAAATACTGATAGTCTAAAATAGGATAAGCATCTCAAAAAGTTTAAGATTAGCTTATAGCCATGTGCTCTGAGATAACATGATTCAAAATTATGTTAAGTCTAGTAACTATACAGAGATAGACAGACCTCTAATCCTGTACTGGAAAACAAAACCAAAAAAAAACCCAACATTACTGATATTAATGAGAGAAGGAAATTCATATGCTGCTTGTGATTTGAACATCTGAAGACAGACTGATGACAGTTTAGAGAAACCAATGACTTTCTCTCTGACAATAGCTCCTACTAAAATACATAATTTCCTGTGTTTTTTTCATGTTTCAAGAAACACTGGTCCCCTAACCTGATAATGCTTCCTCATCCCTGCAGATTACACGGGTTTACACAGGATTTACACAGCCTAAGAAGGAAGACATGAGAACACCAAAATACTTTTTAAATGTCCTTTTTTTTTCTGTAAATATAGTTCTTTGACTATGCATATCCTACAACATTAAGTACTTTTATTGATTCCAAAATAGCACTCAGCATAGTATTTTTAACAGAAAAGTACAGGAGAAAAGCAGAACACTACTTCAAATATTTTTAATTTATAAATATATTTCCATCACTAAGGATGGAAATATATATTCCACTAATTTTTTAAAGTATCAAACTATGCTTTTATTTTTTCTTGCATATCTGATAAAATGCTAAGTGCTGCATCTTGTATATCTCTCTGCATTTAGTTACAGAACAGCTGTCAAAGGCTCTATACAGCTCTGAAAAGGTGATGAAATTCCACTTTTTGAAATGATCGAATGTTGCAAAAGACACTTCATTTTCTATCTTTTCCTCTATATGAAAATCACTGTTGAGAGACCAGATATAAATACACTTTGCATTGTACCCTAGATGCTGTTCTTTCATCTTCTTCCCTGTGATTTTGCTCACTGAATAAGCACTTTGCTGAAGCAATTCAAGAAGTGCAGTGAAATCATTCTCCTCTCTACTTCTCTTAAAAATAATGAGGGCTGGGTAAATGTTTTTAATATGTTTTCATCTTCTGTGATAAGCAAGCAACTTTTTTCAACTATTTTCCTGTCCTACAGCTGATTGCCTTGATTTTGGAGGTTTCAAGTGGGAGTTTAGGGAGTGGGGTTGTTTTGGTAGTCTTTCATTCCTCTAAAAGTCAGATAATGCTAAAATTACTTTTTTTATTAAAAAAAAAAAAATCTCAGTAGACATTCAGGTAGTGAAAAATGTCATCCTAATATGCCAGAACAATCCAGGCCACATTTGAATGTTTTTTCAGTCCAATAAAAAGGCTCATAGTCTCCTGAGATTACATTTGCCCCTGGTGCTTTTTCATTCCTTCACAAAAAGAAAAAAATACAATCATCATTCTGCAGAAAAGAAAGTATAAAAACATGGGGAAAAGA
>JANHGB010019601.1:0-10810 GCA_026283785.1 Coracopsis vasa
GGGATGGGGCAGCCACAGCTTCTCTGGGCACCCTGTGCCAGCGCCTCAGCACCCTCACAGGGAAGAATTTCTTCTTAATGACTAAATTTCTCCTCTTTCAGTTTAAGGCAATTTCTTCTTGTCCTGTCTCTACAACCTCCTTCATAAAGTCCCTCTCCAGCATTTTTGTAGACCCCCTTTAAGTATTGGGAGACTGTTACAAGATTTCCCATAAGTCTTTTCTTCTCCAGGCTGAACACCCGCAAATCTCTCAGCCTATCTCCATAGAAGAGATGCTCCAGCTCTCTGATCATCTTTTTGGCTGCCTCTGGACTCATTCCAACATGTCCATGTCCTTCCTATGTGGGGGGCCCCAGAACTGAACACAGTATTCCAGGTGGGGTGTCATGAGAGCAGAGCAGAGGGGCAGGATCACCTCCCATGACCTGCTGGTCACGCTCCTTTTGATGGAGCCCAGGATATGGTTGGCTTTCTGGGCTGTGACCGCACACTGCCATTTCATGTTGAGCTTTTCATCAGCCAACACCCCCAAGTCATCCTCCTCGGGGCTTCTGTCAATCCAGTCTCCACCCAGTGTGTAGTTGTGCTCAGGATTGCTGCAACCCATGTGTGGGGCCTTGCACTTGTGCTTGTTGAACTTCATGTTGTTCGCTCAGGCCCGCCTCTCAAGATGCCATTCCTTCTCTCCAGTGTGTCAACCGCACCACACAGCTTGGTGTTGTTGGCAAACTTGCTGAGGGTGCACTCAATCCCACTGTCCATGTCACCGACAAAGATGTTGAACAGGATCGGTCACAACACTGACCCCTGAGGAACACCACTAATCACTGATCTTCATTTGAACATCAAGCCATTGACAACTCTTTGAGTGTCACCATCCAGCCAGTTCCTTATCCACCAACTGATCCATCCATCAAATCCATATCTCTCCAGCTTAGAGGCAAGGATATCATGCTTGACAGTGACAAATGTTTTGCACAAGTCCAGGTAGATGACATCAGTTGTGCTTCACTTATCCACCAACACTGTAACCCCATCATAGAAGACCGCCAAATTTGTCAGGTAAGATTTGGCCACAGTGAAACCATCTTGGGGTCACTTTGGACTCCAGTAATGTCCTACCCTGTTGCATCCTACAGTGGAGCAATAGGGTGCCATGGTGACTTTGTGTTTCCTATCTCCAATCTATTCAAAAGCATCTTGCTCCTCCTCTGCTCTCTCTGAAGCAGCTGGAGGTGTGACTGGTGGTACACTTGTCTGGGTGGCTTGATTGTGCTGGATAGGCTCAAAGATCCTAGTCCTGATGCAATGGTCACTTGAGAGTTTAAAAGCTTTTTGGTGCTTGATTATTTTGGGTTTTTTTAATCTTCTCACTGCAATAGATAGTGCTGGCCATCTCCAGCTTGAAAAATAAGTGTGCCCTCCCCTTGCCTCCAAATATGAAGTGAGGCTATTCTGAGTGAAGTATTCAGATAGGAGGGGAATTCTGGAGGAGCCCCTGGTCAGTATGGTGTTGGAGCAGCACTACAAAGCCACTCTCCATAGTGAGGCCTCCATAGAGGTGCCTCCATTTACCATCAGCATATTGAGGCCATGTTTGATTTTTCCCAGCCTTTTATTTCACTTTTTATTAACATTTTGCATATTAAAATTTGTGTGGACAGCCAGAAGAGAGCAGCATCTACACAATACTCGACATAATGGAGAGGATTAGGAATCAGTGGCTCAGTTCTTTGGGACCTGAACTGGGGGGCTGAGGATGTGCTAAAATGTTCTTATGTTTCATTTTAAGATTACTTCTAATTGCTTTCTGTGTATCCTCACTAAAATACAGTCTATGTCCAATACTGATTTGTGGTCTCAGTAGATAGTTTCCAAAATGAAATAAAACCAGGGTTAGCTTGGTCTTTTTGCTGAGCTGCTCACATTTACTTTTAAAGTTTCTTTCCTCTTTTCAACCTAAAAAACTGCACATACCTTGGTACAGTGATGCCGAAATAGGAAATTATTTTCAAAATAACAAGTAGTGATTGGGGATTTTTCTGGCATTTCGTCTGCCCTTGCATGGAATTCCTCCAATAGTTTCATTCACAGTAGGAATGCTCTGGAAATCAAACCTACTCAAGTTGCTCCTGTTTATTCCTCCCAAGGTGAAATTATCCATGTCCTCTTGTCCCACGTGAGATCCTGGAGGAAACTGTCTACGCACACACACATTGACACATCTTTGGTGCATTCCACACAAGCCAGTGCAATTACACCAGAAATATGAATGTAGCCCACACAGCGTGTGCACGCTGTGCTGTCCATACAGGGTACCCACACACACACATGCCCTAGCGAACGCTTCCATTTACATTTCAGAATAAGCCATTCAAGACACTGCTGTGTGATTCACTTCATGACTCTGCCCTGTATATACATCCCTTGAAAACAAATGGGTATCATGTGAATTTTACCACTTTGCAAAAATATTTGACGTGGGTTTAGTTGGTTTTAGTATTGAGGGTTTTGAAATCTCAGTAATTGTCATCATTACTGTGTTCAATAGAAATTAGAAGGAAGCCCGGGTTTTGGCTTTGAAGCTACCTACTTCTAAGAGTACATTTTCTTTAAGTTTTTCTTTTTTAGGTGCTTTTTCATGCCCCAGCTAAACTTTCCCCAGATTATGTGTTAGCTATGAGAGCTGTTCTATAGTTAGATTTTAATCAGCCTCAGTACACAGTAATGTTAAACACTGAAAGAGCTACTAATTAATCGCCTTTCTGTATGTAACAGAGAGATAAATATCCATCCCAGAGGAATTGTAATTTCATGGTTTCTAATGATGGTTAGATTACATTATCTGGATCACTTAGGCTGTGGGTGTCATAAAAAATGCTCAAAGTCATTTATATTCAGTTTAATTCTTTTTTTTTAACTTTGTAAGCCTGAGAAAATAATGCGGTGTTAGCAAGTCTGTTTCATATTTTAGTTAAATATACCTTTGTTGCACTGACTGAATGGATTCAGATGACAGTGACAAACTCAGTTCTTTTCTGTTTAACATGCACCCTCTGCAATCGAATTAACAATGTACAAATCTTCATCGGGCTTCTGCAGAAGAGTCTGTTGAGTTCCTCGGTGGTGTTGAGCTTTGGGGAAAGGTTTTCTTTTCGGATGCCTGTTTGCAATGTGTGTTTTCTGCTAATTCTTTTATGCTCTGTAAAGTCTCAGTCGTCTGTCTGGAGCCAAGAATTAACTGGACTTTTGGGTTGTATCAGGCTGTGGCTCAAATAAAGTAATACAGTCCAGCAGCACTGTGAACGTTTCGTTTTCTCCTCTGTACTTCTAAGTGATAGGAGTCCGCATGTGACTTGTGTGCCCGCTCATCTGCATCCACGACACACTTAATTTTGGTAGCCACGAGAATAACAAAACCCAAAAAATCCTACTCCATGTGTGTATGTAGCAGCTAATTGTTGCATATTTTGAAGTTACACTCATTCATATTTAAAAGGCTGAGGCTTCTTTGAACTGCTGTGTTGGAGGGGGAAGTTAATTGTTTCTGAATGAGGATGATATGCCCTTTCCATACCAATTATGTGTACTGCTCCGAATTATCAATAATGCTCATTCCCAGTCTCCATCGTTTGCAGTTCAGCAGCAAGCGACTGTGCTTGCACAGAGTTGCCCGGGCTCCAGGGCTGCAGCCCCTTTCTGCGTTCACCGGGAGGCAGAGATGGGAGCAAGCCTCAGAGGAGCAAGGTGAGATAAAGAAATGTGATCTATTTCCAAGAGAGAGTTTGTCATCCGTTACCTAAAATTGCCTCTGAAGTTTCGCTGGCAACCGTTTTACATGCCTGACTTCGTGACGAAGGAACTATACTATCTTAATCGAGAACTCCAGAACTTCAGAAGGGTTTCTCCTTGTTTGAATGCACAGCACAATGAATTTGTACCCACAGAGCATTCACCACTTACATTTCAAAACCTACAGCACACTAAACGTGAAACTTTTGTTCAAATTTCAAGGATTTTGATAGCCCAAGTGAATAGACACTGCCTATTGATTTTTCCCTTACAATGACTCTTGGATAACCTATTTTCTCATTTATTTTTAACGACAGCTCATGAGATTTTACAGCAATTCTGCCCAACCTCCTAATATCAAAATCCCTCCTTGACCCTGAAAATTGTAATTCTGCTATAGATCACAGCTGCTGAATATTACCTTTTACTAAGCTGGTTAAATAAAATATGTCCAAATCACTAGATCCCACAGGCCATGACTGCAATTCTAATTATACAGGGTCTGTATTTCTGCTCTACTGTACAGAAAAGCGCAGCTCTCTCTGAGTCCACACCAAAGTGTGGGAATCCAGAATATTGGATTCTAGTTTTGAATTTAAAAAAAAAAAAAAAGTTACACTGCTCTTCAATGATTTTCCTGTAAAACTTTTACAAGGGAACCAAACCCTTTTGATGTGCTCCATACAATAAAATGCTGTGTAAGTCTGGAGGACAGAAGCATGTGGCGAGAATTTTCTTGTGGCGGGGGGAGGGGTGTGTTTGATGTGTACCCATTTCAAAATAAAAAAAAAAAAAGGAAAAAGAAAGAAAAAAAAAAAAGTCTCTCACTACTCTTAGGCTGCATATTCTGCACAATGGCTTGGGAAACCAATGTAAGGAAACTAATTCTGGCCATTAAACATAGCCTTTCCCCTCCCACTGCTTATTCAAAGAGTGATCACATGCTCCCTGCTGCAAGTTACACCATTATAGAATTTAGATATGGAAGAAACCTATTAGATTAGCCGTTCCACCTACTGATGTGGGATTGTTCCCTGGAGAACCTTATTCATTAGTGGATCACAGCCTAACCTTGTGGGCACACTGTGCCAAGACCATCTTGGGTTTGTTCTGCTTTCCCCCCCTCATCCCTTCCCTCTGGTGCTAAGAGAGCAGCTGAGGGAGTAGCTTGTTGAGGAGCTCGATGGAAAAGATGAGATTCTTTAGTTCCACAATCAGACTGGTGGTTTGGATGCTTGAACGTATATTCATTCATGTGGATGGTTAATTTGTGTACTTATTTAATTAGTATCAAAGTACAGAGTACTAGATAGAGCTGGGGGGTGGTCTTACTCAGTGTAACTCAGTGTAAGATCTTCTGGAGCCCAGTGGTCCCCTATGGCAAATTATCTTCATGGCTTGCCCTGATTCTGCAGTGTTCTCAGATCTAGGCTTCATTTTGCTTTCTGCTTTTGCTCTTTTGTGAGCAGATGAAGCCAAACTTTTAATTGCTTGTCTGCCAGGGAAGGCAGCTTGACATTTTGCTGCTTTTCCAGGACAGAAAGGTGGTTTTTTTGGTTGCTCTGTGGTTCAATCCCATAAAACTCTTGAGTTTTCCAGGGCAGCTGTGAGTGCTTGGCATGCCTCATAGTTGTGCTTGGTACTGGGGCACTTTCAGCTGTGTTCCCTACTCCAAACTTTTCCTCTCAGAGCTTCACTTGCACCTTCTGTCTTGATAATTCCTTATCCAGAATCCCTGGGTGGACCTCAGCACCAGCCCATTCTCTGAGGTCAGCCACTTGTGATTTAATAGCCTGATTTAAACCTGCTGTGGAAGCACCTGCAGCCTGTCACTTTAGCCAAGCTTGTCTGTTTCTATCATGTGGGAGCTGCCAGTTCTCCCCTGTTCTGTCCCCTGTGCGTATGCATCCTGCGCCATGCTACAACTGCACCTTTCCTCCATGGGCCACCCACACATGGACTACCCCCTCCAGGCCTCTGCAAGGTCCCCAGGGGTGAAACCAGGGTCCAGAGAGGTCTATTTGCAAGCAGGCATCCACTGATCTCAACATGAGTCCTGCAGAGCCCTGACCAGGTACGGGAAGCCATTATGACACAGGAGACACTGCATCCTAAAGAGATGCGCACCCACTTCATCTGAGGACTTGGTCCTCAGAGCTTCGCTTTGGTTCATAGAGACTCGGAAGAGTGTGAGAAAGGGAGGGGAGCAAAGGCGACTTCTTCCATCTGCAGTTTCAAAGTTCTGTTTTCTGCCTTCAGAATATAATAAATGGCTGCTGAGTTACTTGACATGGAGCTAAAGTCTGTAGGGTGAATTTTCACAGCGACGCACGGGAAATTATATGCACAATTACTGTTGTTAACAGAGCCTGGGCATGTAACTCCCTGCACAGCAGGCTGGAAATCTTCCCCATGCATGTTTAATGGGGTTTGGGTTGCTACATTCCTGGGGCTGTGTCCCTCTTCTAATACCAAGTGTCCTGGATGAAACAAAGGAAGTACTGAATGTAAAAGAGATTTTATTTTGCTATTAAAATAATATTCTCTTGATCTGCAGTCTCCCTCTAATGCCAAGAACTTCTTGCCTCACTTGGTGATCCCTTAACCTTTGTGTTCTGTGAGGGGAAAAAAAAAAGAGAGAAAAAATCACAGCTTTATGTATTTATTTATTATTCTTCTAAATGTGTTCCCCATAACCTGCTCATTGATGCTCATACAAATGAGTATATGCGTGTTCATACAGGTAGCACAGTTATTCTAGTGATGGATGTTGTTGCAATAAGTGTAGGTCATAACACAGAAAATATTCATCTAAATCTTAATGTGTAACTGCTTCTGAGTAAATAATACATTTGCACATCTTCATAGGAAAATGAATTGTATGTGCTGTTTCACTAATCGGGCTTGGATTTAAAACATTTCCTTGCTCAGGAGGTTATTAATGTGATATTTCAACTTCATTACATTGTACACTAGGAAAGGTCTGTAAATGTGGGATTGTATTTTGCTTCCATGCAGTTTATTTAGCTTTATGTACTGTAATCGTTTTCCTTTCCCCTGAAGAAGGTTATCATCTCCCTCACCTAGATCAATTCAAATGGACTGTAATTATCTCCAATAAAAATTAAATTACTCCTCTAATCTAACAGCTTCGCAGCTAAAAGGAGTTTGTATTTACAGCTGTTCTGTCGCATTGATTGAAATATTCTTCTACCCACATTATGCTCGACGCTCCAGCTTTCTGCAAGGTCTGAAGGCAGAAAGCAGGGTCCTGTAAACTGGGACTAGCAACACCAAAGTAAAAACACACACACATCAAATATATATATATATTAAGAAAAATACATCAAATACATATACAAGTTTCCAAAAGGTTTCAATCGTTCTAAAATTGCACATGATTGCTCTTCGGCTCCCCAAAACGCTTTCATCTACGAGCAGAAAGAAGTGTAGCTTTCTCATGTTTTAAAAGCATTGTTGGGGCATGTCTAATAGATTTGTCTACCTCTGTATGTCTTGATATATGCAGTACGGTTGATTGTGTTCTCCTTAGCATAGATCTTGAAACTGTAAATGCATTTTTGAAGTAAACAGTCACTTGATAATTGCTTAATGAAGTATCACACACACTCCAAACAGCAGTTTTGAATAGCAAAAAAAAAAGTTCAAAACTACCTTGTGGTGTCTCTTTTTACTGGAAATGGGCTTCTACTTTTAAATTTCTGTTATACTTGGAGAGAAGTAATCCCACAGAAAATGATACCAGTACTAATAAGGAACATATTATCTTTCATGTGGGTATTTTTTTCATGTTTAAGGTTTCTTTGTTATTATCTCAGTAGCAAGACTCTCCACACAGTCTCAGGCAGAAAATCAAAATATGCCTTAAAGCAATAATCTTTTAATAAGTATCAAATGTCTTTCAATGAGATAAAAGAATTCTGTGGCATGCTTATACACACGCCCCACACACACGCGCACTTACTTCGCCATTAATCTTATTTTATACCTTTTCAACAGTATTTCAGGGAAGATCTTGGGGTTTTTAACCAAGACTAAACCTTCCTCACAAATTCCAGGTAATTACATTTCTAACTGCTACTAGAAGTTGTGTTTAAATTTGTCTCTCCACTTGTTGGGACTCCTTATTGAGAGGACACTGGGAGATGGGAGCATCTCCTGTAGACTTAGATGTTTCCATTGGCCAAAGCAGGGTTGTTGCTCCAATTTTCAAGACACCAACTTGGAGAATTAAGTCTTTCTGCATTGATTTTTTCAGGAGCGCAAGATGGAGTGTATTCATACAGCCGAATTTCTGGTGGATAAAGCTGAGATCCTTCAGAGGAGGTGCAAGGAGTCTACAGAACTCTGCTAATGGACACAGAGGGATGCTGGGCTTCACCATCCAGGACCAGACTTGTCCCATGCAGGTTTAGGATCTTACCCAAGGAGACTAAGTAAGCAGGTTAGTGATCTGTAGGCAGCAAGGATACATGGGCAAGATCCCTAAAATTAGACTGGAGAAATGACCCACCAGTCTTCTGCCAAGGAAGACAGGAACGAACAGAGCAGGCATAGTTACTCTTCAGATGAAAGCAGAGGAAGTATTGACTGCCACTGATGAAGAGAACAGGTTCAACCTTCTGTTTCACTAGTCAGGGAACAGAATACTGCACGCTTTTAACTCTCATCCAGCCTTAGAGTTCAACCTGCTTGTTGAGAGGAGAACAGTATTTATGTGTGTCTGACATCAAAATGTGATGCATACTTCTCAGCCTTGCTGCTTATCTGTGACTGTGACATGCAAAGTGCACTGTTCACTTGGTGCTGTTGGAGTGCACGTGCTTTGTGCTCAGACTCTCTCCTACTTGTGGTGAGAAACTGGAGTATTTCCACCCAACAGAAAATAAGCATGAAGGAGAAGAGGTGCTGCACTGCAGAGTGCAGAGCTGCTGTGTTCTCCAGTGATTTAAATGGGGCCTTGAGGGAGTGAAGTGGGAAAAAGTTGGAGTTTTTGTAAAATGGTGCCTCTTGACCCTTGCCTTCAATGACAACAAGCCACAGGTTAACTTGTCAAAGTTGTTCTCTTTCCTAATGCTCCTTATGACAAACACTCCTAATTGCTTCTTGCTGTTACACTTTTCCGTGCCTCCTGGCTAAGACATCATCATAGCCTTCATGGTTTGTCCTTTCAAAGCTTGGCCTCAGTTGTGTGTTTTCGGTTTCTTACTAGCTGGAGCGTCTCTTCCCTGTCTCCCTATCCCTCTGTACCTGCAGAGCAACACGCAGGCACCTACCAGCTGCTTCAGGGACCAAGCTCTTCACCCCTTTCCCAACCTGTCTGCTATACCTGTTGCATAAAGATGCACAGCTTTCCTCTCTTTGAATAACCCACAGCATGCATGCCACGTTGAATCTGAAAATAGAAATGCTATCAGCAGCTACATGGAGGGAAATGCAGTGAAACGAGTAAGAAAATGAAACCAAATGTAGTTTGTCTCTTTTATGGAGAGGGGTCCAAATTTCATACTCCAGAGCCAGACCTCCCTTATCATACATGGTGGTGCTAATTTGAGTTGCGAACCCATGATTACTTTTTTAAGGAATCTACATATTAGTGTTGCAAGAAGGAGACTTTGAAAGCCTTTTAAGTATCTTTCTCATTAATTTACTTAATCCTCTGATCTTGCCTTCTTTTTAAGTTGTTGATTTTTAAAAGAAAAAAATGAGCTGGAAAGCTTTGTTACTAAAAGAAAGGTTTTTAAAACTGTATGTGATACACAGTAATTAAGAGAATATAAATATAGGTGTAAGGAGAGCACAAACACATGGAGTCAGTGTGCTGGGAGACCTTCCTCCACTGGCTCTAAAGGGAAGCTGCAGACAGGGTCGCAGAGTGCAGGTAGCAGACCTCTACCTCAGCCTTAGTAAAACTTTGCTTTCTACACATTTATTGTCTTCCTTTGATATTTTTAAATGCTGCAAGACACCAAAATACAAGGTTTTTGTAGTGGAGAAGGTGGAACCAAATTCCATATCCGATGGGAACATTTCCAGAAGTGTCCCAAGATTTCAGATTCCTGCACTTCAGGGTGCTCAGCCTGGGATGTATAAGGAGATTTCTTTTTCAGAAAGTAAGTTGCTTGGCCATTTCTAGAAATCAGGTTTCCTCCAAGGTGCTCAGCACCCCCAAAAAACCCCACCAGTGGCACCCAAACCTATTCTTTGCCTTTAAAGATTTTATTCAGCTAACCAGGACAGGGCAGGCCTGAATTTTGGATGAAAGAAAACTTAGATGAGTAGGGAAGTTATTCCCCAAGGACTATATCCTCAGTGATACTATGAGACAGCAACCCCCATAGCTTTCAGCATCTCTCATGATCAGACTGGATGTCTTTTGCCTGAGGCTGAAAATCTCTTCCTCTCTAAAACCAAAGAGATGTTGGCTGTGAGTTATGATTAGTAATAGAGTCCATTTGTGGTGAGGTGGGGAGGAGGGGAGATGATGGACCCAGAATCCTAAGATTTTATGTGCTTGGCTTATTTACAACTGCCCTGGTGTGGGTAGTTCACTGCTCAAAAACAAAACCTAAGAGAGAGCATAGGGAACAGCAAAGGGAGAACAAACAAGCAAATTATAAACAAGTAGTCTGCATTTTTTATAAGTGGTATAATTGAAATATAGCAGGTTGAAGAGTAAACTCAGGGAGTTACAGCATCTAAAACACCACCTGGAAGACAGACTAAGATTGCTAGGGTGAATTGCTTTCAGGAAAACAAACACAAATGAGCGTATTGGCAAAACAGAGTGGGAAGACATCCAAGTGCCTGCTCAGAGCATCAGCACCCAACTCCTCTTGCCCACAGAGTAAGAGGACAGCAGCACAGCGGTGCTGACAAGGGTGTCAGACGCTCATCCACAGTCAGCTCTCACTGGCATGTCTGGGTGAACTGCTGAGCAAAAACGTTCCAAATTTGGAGGCCCAGAGAAGGGGTAAGTTGTGTTTGGCTGGGCTCT
>JANHGB010019602.1:0-52284 GCA_026283785.1 Coracopsis vasa
AGAATAGTTAGGGCTGGAAAGGACCGTAAGATCATCTAGTTCCAACCCCCCTGCCATGGGCAGGGACACCTCACACTAAACCATGTCACCCAGGATGGCAAAAATCTGAATATTAGTACACAGAGCTGTGCACCATTGCAATTTTGCCATTGCAACTTTTATATATACGTGTGTGTGTCTATTTAAATATATTTCCTCTCAGGACTATTTATCTTCCCCCATCACCAACTTCAAAAGACAAAAGGATATGTGGAATCTGCCTTTGTTCCTTACATTCAGATGCATGCTATGAGAGACAAACAGCCTCTCCATCTCATTCACTGTGCTACCCCAATTACCCAAGTAGTACATATAGATAGCCTAAAGCTAAGCAGTTCAAGGTGTGACAGCAGCAGCGTAACAGTGGTATCAGGCAAGTCCATGGCTGCGTGAGGAGTGAAAGGCCTGGCATCACTCTTTGCAAGTCTCCTGTATCACAGAAGTTAAACGTATTATCCAAAAGGTATTCAGCTTTGTATTCTACCCTTACTCCCTCTCCCCAGCTCCCGTATTTCTTCATATTTTTATTACTCAGAGGTATCTCAAGTGCAATTTATATCCTATTTCTTTAGGAGCACCTTTCTATTTGATCAAAAGGGAAGAACCTCCAAATGAAAGCAAGATGTTTCACTGAACCTAATTTACTCTTGTTCTACTGCAGAGTAGCTTACTACCTGTAAATGCAGGATGCCATCATTTGGGTGGTGCAGACTCAAACACACCAGCTCTTCTCATGGTTTCAAAGTCCTTCATGGGATCATAGTTTTTGTAGAACTCTGCATAAGCTCGTTTTCTGGGCTCAGCAACTCCGAACTGGAAAGTGACAGGCAGAAAATCAAACCTTGCCAAGGTTTACAACCAGGGCTTTTTTTGTATTAGCACTATGGTTTGTATCAGCGGATATTGGTCTTAAAAGCCTTTATCTCAAATTAGTAAAATATTACTTTGTTTCTGTTCAAATCCACAGTTCAGTCTACCTGACCACAGGTCAGGAAAATCTGAAGTAAAACCTTAAAAAGAAAGTCCGTTACAAGATAGCACGTTATACATTTACGATCCAGAAACACTCCACCTATATTGACGCTTTAGTGTCCAATACCCTCCTTGTTAATATTTTTGTATGTAAAACATGCCATTATGGCAAGTTTTATGCCTGCGGGCAGCTGCAGAACTCTTAACTCCAGATAAAAAGGTATCTTGAACAATTACATTTGAGCTACACTGTAGGTCAGCTACAGAAGTTTGTAAAATTCTACAATACTTCCAAGCCGCTCATACAGCTCACCAACACAGAAAGACACAGTCCTGACTCCTTGGATACTCAATTCACATGAAACACACAGATATGCTCCAAAAGCCCCCAAACGTGAAGGAAAGTCCAAGGTGGGTTTGTCCAACAGTATCTTAACATGCAACAAAGTAAATCGCTACTGAGATCCATGTTACTCAATTCTAAATATGGTCTGCTGCCTTACTACTCTAACAGTGCTGCTTGCTGTGTGTATGAGATCCAAGAATCATTTGTTAAAGGCACACAAGAACAACTACCACTATTATCTTTACCAGAAGTCTCCTAAGGACATGAAAAGCAATCTATAAGTGGGTGGGGTCTTTTTGGAAATGTAATGCTCCATTTCCACGATACTTCAAAAGAAAGGATAAAATGATCACATCAGCCTTCCCCACACTGACAGCCTCAGTATCAAGGATGGGTTTTCCAAATTGCTTTTGAGCAAGTTTTCTGAAGTCAGCCTAGAAATAAGCATCTGACAACACTCTCGAGTCTCAGATACTGTGACAGAGACACAGACTATCTAGAGTTAATGTGCACGATTAAGAGTAGTCTAGGACAAGGAGACTCAAGTTGTCATGAATTGCGTGATCTTGATCACACAGCTTAAAGCATCAGGTTAGTCATATAATTTCTTCAAATGAAGATTAGAAAACTTATTTACGTTCTGGAAACGTGCTTACAAAAATATATTACGAAAGCTTTCTGATGAACAGCTCAACCAAATCTCAACAAAGAAATATTATGAATTCTTAAAGCACTCTAATGAGTCCCGTTTATAACTGAGTAACTGCAGAACTCACCTTGTATAAAGCCGCACATCCCAAAGATACAAAAAATGCCCCAAATAGGTGAAACTTCATCCGCCTGGCCAGAAGGCGCCGCATTTGTGGCTTAGATAACGGTGCAGATGACATGGTGATTGTATTTCCTAAAAGGAAAAAGGAAAACAAAAGGAATTATGGGACAATACGCTCTACTTAAATAATTTTCTGTAGCCCTGCTCTAGAAAGATTGTGCTTTTTGTACGGTGTACCAATTACTCCCACAGCACAAGCAACAGCGCTCCTATCAGAGTTTTCAATGAGAGTGTTTAAGGGATGACATTCAAGGACAACCTATTTATGACATGAATCTATTAAGTTTTTTCACTCTTTACTTCCAATACTCATCAGATCAAGACTGGCTTTCACTGTTCATACTAAATCCTTCTCTTCCTGCAAGATGTACCATTTCAGGCTTGCTGTCCTGGTGTTTACATCAGATGACATTCATAACGTTGATCACATTTTATTCATTTCTAAGGAAAAGCACATGCCTCTTGAACTCCCGAGTTTGTGTAGTGGTTTTGGGTTTCTTTTAAGTAACTACAACCCTTATTGCATTAAAGGATGTTTTTCTATTCGTAAGATTTTTCTAAAACCCCGCATGGCCTGAAGCGAGGTTCAGTCAGCTGTGGCTGCCCGCAGGGTGCTGCCCTCTGCGCTGACAAGCCCACGCAGCGGTAGCGAAGGCCGGGAGAAGGCCCAGCTGCCCCCAAAGCCCTTGGTGCTGCCCACGCTCCTCTCACACTTCATAGGAACCACCCCAGACAGGCCCCTCTCCCGCCGCGCCGCCGCTACCGGAGGAAGGGGCCGCAGGGCCTGTCCCCGCACCCTCAGGGACGCGCAGAGGTCACGGGCTGCGGGGCAGGCACCGGGCGGTAGACGTGGGGAGGACGGCGGCGGCCGCTGGGCTGTGGTGGGGCAATGGGGGCAGGGGACCCGGCGGCACGAAGAGGGAGAGCGAGGACAGCCTCACCTCAGCACTGGCCCACCAACGTCCTTCCGCCCCGCCGGCCGGGCACCCTCTGCGGCCCCGCTACTCCGCATGCGCGCGAGGCGGTGACGGCGTACGGCGAGCGGCTCGGCACAAACCCAGCAGTGCGCGATCTGCCGGGCATGGGAAGGGGCGTCCCGGCCCTCGCGGAAGCGCTGCCCGCTGTGAGCCATCGCCGGGGGCATGCCTGCGGCCACCGAGCGCTCGGCTCGGGCTGCACCCGGTTGTGGTGCAGGGCAGGGGGAGCAGCATGGTGCAGCCTCGGCGAAGCCCGCTTGGCCAAGCCGGGTCGCAGGCCGCACGCCCACCAAGAGCCCTCATAATGCTACGTGACTGCTGCCCCAACGATTTGCCGCACAAATCGGTGCCTTCTGCCCTTCCAGCAGGCATCAGTCGCTTTTGCAGATCTCCAGCGTGGCTATCAAACCCAACCGGCGGGAATACCAGAGTGCACGAAATTATAATCTTTTATAAAGAGTTTGCTAAGAAGGGTTGGCCAAGCCTAGAAACAAATTAAGCAATTAGTAATCCTTTCTAGCTATCCTCTAGCCAGTTTTTGTACCTTTCTTGGAAATGAGGCACATGCTTGCTTTGCCCATGAGTTCCACCTGATCACCACCTGCATGTGCTATTGTCGTTTTTATTCCTGAGGAGTCTCTGTGGGATTTACACTAAATGCGATGAATTCCTGCCTTGAAGAAACTGAAGCCCCTCCTGTGCAGCAAGATACTCATTCAAGCCTGCACTCGCCTGCCAAAGCCAGCAGATCCTGACATCAAATGACAGAGGAGATGGGCCCTTAATACTGAAGTTTCTTTTCCTTTGATGGGATTGAAGAAGAGGAAAGTGTCAGTAGAAAATTGCAGAGAGAAATCATACAGCCACGGCTACGAGCTGGGGGAGTGTTCTTTGCCACAGCAGTCTGAATAGATGCAATTTAGACAACGTTCCTCAAAATGAAGAGAAGTTTGTTACAATAGTTGAGACCAAAATGAAGAATGTCTGTCCAAGAATTATTCCCATGTGGATTAACACAAAAGACAAACGTTAATGATGTCCTGCAGAAGGAATGGCAAGATAGATCTGTAACTTGATTGTGAGGGTCTAAGGGAAATATCTGGGTCCACAAGCATACTTGTGTCATATCAGAAAAAGAGGATATGAAATCAATTGGAATAAAAGCATAGCAGGTTTTATGGTTACTATCGTTATAAATTATAGATGAGGAATTTTCCTATAAATGCCAGTCTTGGTGAGAGAAAGTATTTTGGTGGATGGACCTAGGTCTGCAAATGAAAAAAGTCTTGATTGCTGTTTTCAGTGGCTTACTTCATGACTGGCCAGGTCGTTTAATTCTTTTCTATATATGTGAAAACTGGTCACATACATAGAAAAGATGTGCCTGAGATAGTGCTGGCCAGGCATCTTTGTGTTATAGTTAAGATTCTAAATGAAGTGCTAATTATTATTATTCTTTGATGTCATTGCTGTGGAATATACAGCCAACTCCTTATTGCTCCATATAAAGGGCAGTTCAGGACGGTGCAAATAAGGGATAAAAAAAGGATGGAGAGTACATTGTAAGGAAGAGCCATGAAAGGAAGGAAGGGGTAATCAGCTCCCTTAAGTCAGTGCACAGAGTTGCTCCTATCACTCCAGTTTCTGAAGGAATTATAAATCTGAATGTGGCTTTGGACCTGAGCATACCTCGTCCATTCAAATGCATTGAAGCAAATAAACACTGAGACATACAATACAGCAACAGCAGTTATTTCCTTCCCAGTCCATCCAGTCGCTGAGGTTTCTGGCACCTGCTCCAGTTGCTTTTTGGACACGAATATTAGGACTGTTTGCTCAAAAGGTGCCACAGTTACCAAACTAGAGTCCGCAGTCCTCTTTTCATCTCCAAAATACTGTAGCACCAGCAACAGTCGATACTTCTTCAGGGTATCCTTGAAAGGGATCATCTTTTGAGGAGTGCAGGAAGGCATCAATGCTAAATTATTTCTTGCTTGTGCTTCATTGAAATTTAAAATGAAATTTACCTCTGACTTTAGTGAGAGAAAATTCAGGCAGTGAATCCTTGTTTTTTCCACAAAGAGTGCCAGCTGTGATACTTAGGACTGTACTTTCTGTGGTGTGGACAGGAGCCAACTAGGAACAGGACTGTGACAATCAAATGATTTTGCATATGCCACAAAAAGTCTTTAGATAATCATAATCTGGATCAAATTAGAACCAGTCTACTGGAAAAAGATCACATGGGACATCAGCAATCTCCTGAGCCAGATGCATTACTAAATAGTTTAGTTTATTATAAAATCTACCTCTCTACCACAGAAGAAAAAGAAAAATCAAACAATGCTATGTGCCACATAAGAAAGCACATACATTTGTGCTCCTTCTCCCAGTTCTGTGCCAGAAATTAACTAATCAAACACTCTTTTGCCATGGCTTTGTCGACATCAATCAGTGGTGCTGTGGAACAAACAAAGATATTGTGGCACAATAAGTTATTTAACAGAATTGGAATGACAGCTGTACAAAAAATGAGGGTGAATCAATGATTCCTAAGTGGAAAAAGTCAAAATTAGTAGGGGGAAGAAAAATATTTTTATACTTCCAAAAGCTCATTATAAACAAAGGAAGAAAAGAAAAATTGAAGAAAAAAGCAGAAGTCCAGATCAGAATAAACGGAGCAGACAGGGATTTCATAAGCCTTTGCTGATTTTACACATGCTTCTGAAATAGAAAAATCTCAAAAAAAAAACCCACCTAATTTTTTAAGTTTGTTCAACTTATAAAGAGACAGATTTTGGTACTTTTATACATATCAAATAGTGATATAATTATGTGAACAATCCTGTGTTTGGTACTGTTTGGTAATTAATTATACTGTTAAGGAGAGACAGCTATTTCTCAAGTTCCCAACTTGCAGTCAAGATGTGGCTAATGTGTGTATTCAGGCCCAAGAGCTAGAAAACACACCAGGTTCCACAGCTGAGACATTTTCATGTGACACCCACTTTCTTTTCTGGAGTATGGTTTGTATTGTGCTCACTCTGAAGTCCTCCATGTTCGAGGGCTTATCTGAAACAAATTTACACTGATTACTTTAGCAATGGGAAAACCTTGTTTAGATAAATTGGATTTTTAAACAAGTAATACTCTATATATTTCTTACCTAGAAGTTTAATTTAGACAAGTCTAACTTCTTCATTCATTGCTAGAAACATTCTACATTATGATCTCATTTCTTAGAAAAAAACAAAACCCCAAAACACACCCACAAAAACATCCCCTTCCAGTCACTGCTTCTTGCTCAAAGCACTTTACATGATGTCAGGATGCCCTGCAGAGAAGGACTTGGGGGTGTTGGTCAATGAGAAAATGAACATGAGCCGGCAGTGTGCACCTCCTGTTTTTTCCAGGAATCTTTGGAGTTAAACCACCTTTACACACAAATACTCCAATCTGCAGTGTAACCAGTCAACACATAGACTTGTTACATGTAATTCAGTCCCTACACTCCCAGCTAAGCAACTGACAGCCCAGCAGATGTAGGCCACAAGCCCTACTAGGCTGGGTCAGCTCCAGCAAGGGTCCAGGGTAAGAACAGCGCAGGAGCAGAGCTCCTCCTTTTGAAAATGAAAGCAAGGACTGTAACACAAGGACAGAAGGCCAAGCTTCTCACACTCTTTTCAAAGCACAGTTTGGAGGATGTGCTGTGGCATGGTTTAGTTTCACACAAGGTGAAACTTTCTAGCTCCAAACATCATCTATCCTATGGAAACGATTGTATGGCAGAAAATGTCTGTACGTCCTGTCCAGCAATCCTGGTGAGTCTGTGCATGCAAGCATCTAGTACATTCACCAGTACTCTCCTCCTTGGTCATGGATGCATTACAGTAAGTCTGAACAGCAGATTTGTGGGTGCCCTTCAGTAGTCCAAAGCCATTGGAACAAGGAGTGTTCTTCATACCTTCACAGGGTTTAGACCAGACCTTCTGTTAGCTTCTGTTTTCCCTTGATGTGACCAGTGATCATCTGACCTCCAGGATAGCAGAAGGTGGCCAACTGCTGCTGTTTATACAGCTACAATTTTGTTCAAGAAATTAATTCTCACAGAAAATGACAGACCAACCTACCTGTGGGTATAAAACAGTGGCTGTGAAGTGAGAATCTCCTTCAAATAGAAGGTAGGACTCACTCTCCACAAGGCACTGTCTTTAGCCCCTGTCTTGGTTAGGTTCAGCATGCTTGTTCTGGGCAGGTCCTGGCTCAGTGTGCTCTCCTCAGAGGAAGAAGCTGCATGGAGAGAAGAGGCCTTGCTCAGGTATGGACTGCAGCCTGAGAGAGTGACCATATAGGATTTAACCTAGAGACATCTGTGCCCCTTATTCAATTCACCCAATACAGCTCATTCTGACAAAAAACCTGGCCCAGGTTATGTGTAAAGTGCTACTTTGCAGTTGTTTCCTGTACCAAGTTTTTAGACCTTTTCTCATAGGTTTCTAAACCTCTCATTTTGGTCTGTTTTCATTCGTGTTGAGGTGATGACATGGCGAGTGTTAGGAGATGTTGACAAGTTTTCTGGATCTGAAATGACAGTCTAGAAGGGGGGAAGGGGTATCTGTTTCAGGTTTGTTGTAACTTGTATCATCATGCTGAAGTCATGTCAACCAAATTGTGTCCATTTGTGAAAAGAGAGTACATGAACAGAATTAAAAACAAAAATAAAATAACAAGTACCCCAGGGATGATGCATTTCTTGACACAGTGAATGAATTGTGAGCCTGGAAGCTCGTCCGTTATTTCCAATTACATCACCAGGTCTAATAAAACATATCCCCTCTTCCTAAAAAATGCCATTGCTTTTGTTTATTTTGGTGTTGGAAGAACCTATTGACTTAGGATTGCTATGTTGTGTAAAGGGTCCATAGATTTTATTTCATATTTGATGGTATTTGATAGCTGCAAATATCAATTTACAATTGTAATTTAGGCAACACTCGAAGTTCCAGTCAAGGGAGTCTCTGACTCCACAGTCTCCAGTGGAGCTAAAATCCATGTCAGATTGTGGTCCCTGGTTTGAAAGGTGAGGCACAGTCAGACGTGAGTCTTCCAGAAAGTAGTCAAATCATCTGTTCCTGTTTTTTTAGCAAACTTGTTATTGGCATAAACTTTTAAAAATATCTATACTTAAACCAGCCTGTTTTAACTTTAGTGTTTTGTTTGAAATAATCTAATTAGGAAATTGTGGCTCTCAGGTTTCTACTGCATTGAAATTTTTGTGCTTCATGATTAACAAAACTGGCAATAGATAACAGCATAAGAAACCTTGGTTGAATATATTTTGATTAAATGAGTTCATTTTCCTAAGACAAATTTGGCCATGTTCAATACGGCTTTACATGTAAATGTCTGGAAAAATTGCGTTTTTCCTAGCAGGAGGCATGAGATTACTATAATCCATAGCCTCCACCACAGTATTAATTAGCATGGCTCACTAACCAGGGACGTAATATTTGTAAATGAAACTCTAGAAGGGCATCAGTAAGGAACAGGATGTTGAAGCCAAATGGAAAACATGAACCAATAAAAAGGCTGAACTAGCTAGAAGTGCAAGCTCAGCCTTTGAAGTTAGTTCAAGTACTGCATGCTTTAATTTTGGTGTAATCTTATGATGGGGGTACAAACAAGAACTCAGAAACAGATTTTGTAACATTTGGCCCAATTTTAGATGAATCAGTTTGTTGATGGTTACCAACAATTGCACAGCCAGAGAAGCTGTGGTCTTTGTTAAATTAGATTGAATAATTGGCTTCAGTGGGAGTTTCGGGTGCAGAGCAAATGAAGTGTCACGGCCCTTGACTCTCATAAGATTCCTTAGCAAAGGCTAAAGGCTTTTGCATTCAGAACAACCTGAATATGGATTCAGAAAAAGTAAGTCCCTCAAGAGTTTGTCTACTCGCTCCCCTGCCCCAGTATGAGTCTCAAAATACATTCCTGGCAGATGGGTGTATCTTATCTGTTTTTAGAACCCCTCTGATGACAATAAGGATACCAAAAGCTCTCTGGGCAGTTTGTTTCCAATGCTTAACTATTGTCTTGGAATACAATCTGTGATTAGTACTACATTACCTTGGCAAACCTTGAGTTTTGATTTTGTTTTGCTTTGGGTTTTTTTAACCTAGTTTTGTGTGGAGCTGCAGGGACAAAGCCTTTCTTTCCCGGTGTTTCTGAAGGCCTACTACTGCCAGGTGCTGAAGCACCTCTGGAGATCTGAATTAAGAGAACAAGTTTTGATACATTCAGCAAATTTCAGGGTCAGGCAGCCAGGAGTTAAGATGATCTTTGAACTGAAAGGTCATAACTGGAAGATGAACACAATCATATATTTTCCAGTTTTAGAGCAAACATTCCATCCATTAGCTTGAAAATAGTAGATCATTTATTGTAGTCTTTAGTGAATGGCCCAACACGTGCTGTTAATTACTTTCTCATTTGGGAGAAAAAACACAGAGAAATGTAATTTTTCTCTTGTATATAATTTCTAGAGAGAAAAGAACTCCCAAAAAGTGCATTATTTTCTCTTTCCAGCAGCCATGCAAACCTCTGTGAAGAATCATAATCCTCAACAAAGCAAGTGTAATGGCTGCATCCTCTCAAATGCAAGTGAGCACAAATACAAACATTTCAATGACACACAAAGACCTTTCTTTAAAAAAAAGTACACATAAGAAAACAGTTGGAATAGGAAAAAGACGATATACAGCAAAATTAAGCCCTATGTGATTATGACAGTAAAATAGTTTACCAAACAAGGTAATTTTATGCATGTATGTTTATAATGCATATAGTTATATCTGCACAGAAACGCACACAAGTCCATGAAGTGCAGATTTTATAGGCATGTAAATGTCTGCACATACACTATACACTCTAGAGATATGACAGACTCGATTCTCAAAGTACCTTTTTCAGGAGTGTGTGGTATTCAAACCAGTCGTGGTCTGGGGTTTACAAAACCAGTACTGATCAGCTGGGTCTTGCAGCTGGGATGAAATTAATATAGTTGCCTACAGGTGAAAACTACTAAGAGTGCTGTAAGCTTGTTGATTACATTTACTGAGCCATAGGCACCATGGCTGATCGTAATGAATATTTCCAATGAAATATCTGTATTTACTGACTCTGACAGATGGGGGATATTGCATAAGCTATTGTGTGCTTGTGCATTCCTTGAGTGTGATGCTGTGGTTTTTTCTTGTCTGCCTTGTCATTTGTTTCATTTAACTTTCTCATTAATGGCACAATTGTTCTGCTTTGTTCAAAAATCCTTTCTGAGAAGTGAGTATTACTTTCTTTTTAAACTTCTTGCCAACACCAGATTGTCAAACGCATATGGTACAGAGGAATCATGTACAAGATTGTTTTAGAGGAAAAAAAAATCCGTAATTTTAATCTAAAATTAAAAGCACAAATCCACTTACTACATTTCAACTTTTCCTTTGACATGAAACGAAATCTTAACGTGAGAAATGCACACTCTGAACAAATACATAATTAACATGTGGAATAAGCAATGCTGTTGTCAACACTTTCACATATGTTATTATGAAACTAAAATATTTCAGTTAGTAGAGAAATAGAGGGAAATCCAAGTCAATGCAGCCTGTGCTTGACATATAAATTAGCTTGGCTCAAAGAATCTTAAGAGAATTTGTGCATTGACTATCCTTACCATACTGAGACAGCTTGGTGGGTCCTGCATCATTCCAGTCTGCTCCAGCACTCTGATTAATTATTATTTGGTGGAGTGGCCATTGTGCAAATGCTTTCTCAAATCACTGGTAGAAATCAGAATGTGTGAGTTCATTAGCAGGTAGGCAGAAAATGTAGACTTTGGTATTTTGTGTTAATCCAATCTGCTGGACTGGCAGAACCTTATTTGAAGGCTATGTAATAAGAGGGAAAATGAAAAACTATATAGCAATACCATGTGGCTTCTGATTTGGGAACTACAATTTAGCCTATTAGACATGGACCTGTTCCAAAAGTGCACATTCAAACAATCATGTATGAAGGAGTTAGAAACACAGATGTGAATTATAACTCTCTGAAATCCTGGGTATGCTCCAGATCAGGCCATTAGAGGTAGGTTTGAACTGTGAGCACAGATTCAGATCTAAAATTTTTATTCAAACCTGTCTTTCCCTAGCATTTTTACAGCAACTACTGAATGTATTAAACCCAGCAACGTTCCATAATCTTAAAAAATAAATACCAGTTAACCCCATCTTAGCTCTATTCAGACATGACTCACAGTGACTGACTAAAAGCATTTCTATAAAAGGCAGTAACAAAAATCTTCCATTGAATGTAATTGGACAGTTTAAACAGGTTAAATTCAAGCTGGATTACTGCAGCTCCATTGGCTGCATACAGCTGCACAGTGACCAGTATGGCTCAGTATTAACATTAGAAACATAAATAATTTAAGGATTTTCTTTTCCAAGTTTGGGAGAGAACTTTGAAACATCTGGTCTCTTTTTAATCATTTTTACACACACATAAGCTAAAGTAAATAGTTCTGACTAGAGCAATAGGACTGGGTGGGATTGAGGCTGGCTATTTCACAAGCATGCGAGTGGTACAGGATAGAAAATGTCCCCAGGTCTGTAATACTGCACAAGGCTAAAGGCACAGGAGCAATGAAGGGAAACCTGCCATTTTGCAGTACTCAGCAGGAAACTGAGCGCCCTGCATTTAAGAAAATACCCAGTTCAGTGGTGCTTTTATCTGCAGACTTTATTAATGCACGTTTCTCTTTAAGTCAATCTTATTTGCAAAGCAAGTCACACTGATTCTTCTCATGTAAAAAATGTAAAAGGTGTGTCACAAACCAGTCTGGCCTTGGCCACCCAGTACTGTATAATAAGAGAACCAGTAAATAGAAACTGGGTCTGCTGAACCTGGTCTATTGCTGTGCCTGCAACGTACCTCTCTGCATTCATTGATCTCAATGCCTGATGATTAAATACTAGATTTCCACACCTTGGAAGGGACAAATGAATTCGCAACTTACTTAGAGTTTTAAGACCATTCCCTGTTAATAGTCCTTCAAGAAAGAGCACCTCAAAAGAAAACATGAGGAGTACAGAGGCAATGGCAAAACCAGCATTTTACGGACACAAATGAGAAAGCATTTATGCCCTGTTTTAAATGACCACTACCACTGTCGTAAATGTGTAAGTGTGCACCTTAATAACATAATCCAGTACTATATATTTTCAGGAATTCATCTCAGTCTGATACTTTGTGCCGTGCAGTAGCAGGACAGAAGTCAAAGCAAAATGTATAAAGCCCCTTCCTGAGTTGCATAGGCACAGCTTGTGTTGATACCAACAGTGTTTGCATGAGCAACATCAGGACTGCACCCTCAAAGACTATAAAATGTTTTAATAAACATGCCAAGTCTGATGAGAGAAAAGTGAAATACACACTACTAGTATCAAAGCATAAATATTTAAAAATCCAAGTGATGGCTAAAAAAAATTCCAAAATAGTCCCAAGATGTTGCATACTTTGGAGTAAACAACAGAAGTAAGTCTGAATGAATGTGATTGGATTGTGTATTTTGAATGCCACTAAAGCATAAATTTACCTAGAATTGTTTCTAGGTTTGCAGGTTTCTGGAGAAAGAATTGGTTTTATTGTCTGTAGTAGCAAACTCCACAGAGAACCGTTGCTCTGCTATAGATTTCCGAAACTCCCAAAGTATACGTACTTAAAATAAACAAGGAATACAGTTATCTAAAAGGAGAGGTATTAGAATTGTTGAGTAAAACTTTCTACCCCTTTAGAACTGCTGAGCTCACATAGATGTAGATCAGCAAGCTGAGAGAGAGCATGTCTCAAGAACAAGATAAAAAGGCAGTAGGAGTGCAAGCTTTCTGAAGTGAGTCTTCATTTAGAACAATAAGGTTTAGTTAATCTCTGTACCTGTTCAGTTCTCAGGCTCTGTGCTGGAACTGGCAATAGTCATTACTTGCTCCCTCAGCATGAGACTAAAACCACAGTTCTGTTACAGATCTCTCACCAAATAGCAGTTATGGGGTATTTACCATTGCATCAGATTAGACTCAGTAACCCAGAAATGAAAGGGTCCAAGTTTTAATATATTGCTTGTCCAGTTGCTCAATACTTCTTAAAAATTAACACATTAAATGGGCATAATGGTATGACCTGTGTCTCTAGCATTACTAATACATGTTATCCTCCTCAGTGGCATACTAGAGACATGGGCTATAAGTGACTGTGCATGTGTGTGTATGCACACATATATACATGCATATATATTTCAGTTAACATGGAGACAGAACTGCAAACTGGATTGAGGGTTGTCATCGGTTTGCAGAACTTTGAGTGCAAAGAGCCAGTTTGCGAAATTTTACTTGCTCATGGAAGTACAGAAAGTACTTTTTTTTTCCTTTGTTTATAAGTTTGATAGATGTGTATGGTATTAATCATAGTAACTGTCTGGGACAGTAGATTTTGTGTGGGGGCTGGTAAATTTTCAGTAACAATTTGGCAAGGCTGGAATGGATTCACAAAGACTTTGTTTTATCATCTGTGACAAATATCTCAATAATATTTTTCATTTTATAAGTAAATCAAGTATGATTCAAGTCAAAGCTACCAGCATAAGATAAGCACTGTCTACATATTATTTGTCTCAAATGCCACAAAGGCAAGAATACAACAAAACAGAAACTGACTGCCGTGTTACGGCATTTGGTTGCGTGCACTGTTCTGACCACAGCAGTAGAAGGTGGCCTTTCACATGTTTTTTAGACTGATATACATCACTGCATTTATGGCATTTCATGATTCTTCTTTGCCTTTCACATTAATGAGTGGTAGGCCACACAGTACCACATGTGCTCTACTCACTACAAGATGCTACATTCCACCCTCTTCATATGAACTGTGCATTAAAGTTTACTGCTTCTGTTAAATTTTGAGAAAACGTGAAAAATGGGGACAAGAATTTTATGTTTTACTCCCTTGTGGCTTCCACCCAAGACATCTTTCTCAGGATATATCACACAAGCAAACAATCCAAACACTGAAGGAATAGAGATAAGCGTGAAGCAAACTCTGCAAATTGTGGGGAAAGTAGGAACTGAACCAATGATCTCTATTGCTCTTTCTGCAAGGATGTATGAGCAGGGCAGCTATATCCATAAAAGAGAATGTCTTTCTTCCCTGCCAGTCTGTTTGAAGTGACTCCTGATGGAAATCCCATACAACTCTTGGTCATTGTGTCAAGAGTCAAAAATAAAAAGACAATTAGTCAGCTGCCACTTCACACTGAGAAGGAAAACACTCATGAATGGTCCTTAGCAGTATGGTCTAAGAGCTCCAAGTTCAGAAACTTTACTTCTGACAACTGAGACAGGGCTGCATGGCTCATTCTCACTGCCCAAGAGACTGAGAGGAATAACGGAAGACAATCCCATCCATAACACAGGAGTAGTCCTCAGGAACTCAGCAAGCTGGAGCTCACTGAAGAAGTGCCTTTTCTCTTACATGCGTTACACATATGTAGAGATGAATGGAGCCAACAACTTTGTGGCTAGGGACTGGTGTTTAAAGTGGTCTGGAAAATGTGGAGAGGTCTATCGTCATCCTGTCCCCTGCCTAGCAGTTAATTCTGCCCCTGTCCCCTCTTAACTTCCCAATTAATCCTTTGGCCCTAGTCCCAGCATAAACTCTAATCCAGTTCTTTCTTGAACTCTTAAAATTGTGAAAAGAAGCAAGAAAGTAGAGAGTGCTGCACAAGAGCTAAGAGCTCCTGCAACCTTCTGGTAAGCAATGCCTTGGGACTAATGACATTTTACAAAAGTTCTTAATCACATTTGTCCCTTGATGTATTTTACGCCTTTCAGGTCGATCAAAATCAGAAATGAGGCAGAAGATGTACTTTGAACCAGAAATCAGACAGTATCGGGAATAAACCACAACAGCATTTGATTTTATGATAGCTCAGATACCTCTTGAGTTATCTTTGATGAACAGAAGCTGGGAGAATAGCAGTACTGAGATCGTAGTATATCAAGACATGCAGCTTCAGGGCTGTCAGTTCAGTGCAGTGTTTCACTTATTCATTAGATCACACACTGAAGAACTGGATTTCATTATAAGATCTTTAGGCCCAAGACTGTTTAGTTGTACCATGCATACTTCAGTGGAATCTTACTCTAATTTGAGCCTCAAGGTGTAGTGTTAAGCAAATAAGTAACACGAGAGTCAGCATCACAATCATGCTGATATGGAACACACTGGAAGATGTTTATTTTCTACCCCTGACTAATGTCGCATGGTTCTTAATAATATTCCAGGTCATCATCTTTGCTTCGGAAATGTAAGGACAAACCTTCCATGCACATTAATTTTGTGTCTCCTGACCACCTTCATTGAATGTCTCTGCATTTCCTTCCTTCAGAGAGATTTTAATTTGCCTGCAAAAGATAAAGGAATGTCATTGCTGTGTTGAAGCCAATTGAAATCATCAGAACAGTCCTTCAACAAATACATCAAAAAGAGGGAAACAAGGTGTGGTTGTGCTGACCCTCACTAGCAGCCAGTCTCCCACCCAGCTGCTCACTCTCTCACTTCCCCCACTCCCCGCAGCAGGACAAGGTGAGAAAAGAGGAAAACCTTGAAAGAAAAAGCTTGTGGATCAAGATAAAGGTTGCTCATCAATTACTGTCACAGGCAAAACAGACCTGAATTGGGGAAATTAATATATTGTCAATTAGAATAAATCCTTACTGATTCAGGTAGTGGGAAACAAAAACAAGAAAAAGAAACAAACTTTTATACACTTAGAGAAGACACTTTTCCTGCCTTTCCCAGGTTCAAGTTCACTACAAGCACCTCTTCTCCCCTTCTTGTTATCACCACAAGTTGCACTTATTTGCTTTGGTGAGGCACTGGAAGCCCCTTCTTCCTTCTCATTCTTTTCCTCTACTGGAAGCCCCTTCTTCCTTCTCATTCTTTTCCTCTACTGCAGCATGGGTCCTCCCAGGGCTGCAGGGAATATCTGCTCCACCGTAGAGCACCTCCTTCTCTTTCTCTGGCCTTGGTGTTTCCTGTGTTGTTTTTCACTCTTTTCATTCCCTCCTCCTCTCTGTGTTTCTTTCCTTTCTTAAACACATTTCCCCAAGGTGCCACCATGAGGGGCTCAGCTGTGTCCTGTCCACTGGAGCTGACTGGAATGGGCTGTGTCTGGCATGGAGCAGCCCCTGACTTTCCTCACAGAGACTGCGCCTACAGCCTCCCTGCTGCCTGCACCTTGCCATTTATACCCAATACGCAAGGTCTGGACACCTTCGTAACAAAGTGGAGAGAAGCTGTTCCATCAAGAGCAGCAGTAGTCTTCTGTAGATATCTCACCCTACCAGCAGAGGGATCAGATCACTGCAGAGCACAGTTGAGGACAACACCAGTGGGTCATGATGGAGGAAGACGAAACCAGTCATGGGAACACATGAGCTATTGGGAGGGACTGGGCAGGGCTGGCAAATCTCCAGTGGTATTGCAGAGCAAGCTGCAACTGAAGCTGTTAGGAGAGACCTCTCAAACAGCTCAAGACCACTACTTTATCACTGTATTAGCCCATAGCACAGTCTGATGGCTGCCACGAATGCAGCTTCAGGGTTTGAATACAGAGTGGGCCAGGGACTGCTGGGTTGTCCTGCAGCAAGAGCTGCAGCTGCCTTGGAGGCCCTTGTTGAGCACTGAGCCCAGCTGGAAGCTTCTCAGCTACAGAGCAGGACCAGAGCCCCTGCACAAGGACTCCCCACAGTGATGTAGCCGTGTGTAAAGCAGAACTGCAGTACAAAAGGCAGTACAAATGTATGAAATACAGTAACACCTGCAGGGGTGCATAAGGCCCAAGGTGACTGGATGACTTTAACTGGAGGAGGTGATAGGAGGACAGTAAGAGAACATGAGGAAAACCAAGGAATGCTGCAGTTATCTCTAAAGCCGCATACAGAAAATGCTGCCATGGGAAAAGTGTGTTCAGACACTGAGAAGTTCAAGAGGACTAGCAAGGGCAGGACACCAACTTCCATAAAATAGCAGTGCTGAAGTACAGAATTAGAAGAGGAAAGAGGAGCAGAGGAGGAAGGGCAGCAATAGTCCAAGTTCTGTTAATTTTTTCAAGTCCATCTAATTTCAGCATAGGCTTAAAAAAACAAAACAAAACAAAACCTCCAGGGGATTCTTCCATCTAGGAATTCAAGCTTTCAAGCAAAATCTGGTTTTCTGTCTTTATCGGACCTCTTTGCTGTCCCACTTCTTTCTCCCATTCTAATATTTAATTGGCTTTGGCAATTTACTAGTTCTGTGTCAAGCCTTTGCCAGTAACTCCATGGGTTCTGAGCTTCTTCCAGTTATCTCACACTCCTATTTAAAATACTTTAACTGGAAAGCTTACTTAACAGCATTTCAGAGACTACCATTTTGCAACAAAGTCCATCTGGTCAACATTAAGTCCACTAACCATGACTGGAGTGAAGAGTAATCTTGCCTTCATGTTGAGGCTGTACAGCTTCAGTTAAACATGATTTGGAGTGGGATAACTTGCTACTAATAAGCATCAGCACTGACAGCAGGAAAACTAGCTTTTAAGAATCCAGTT
Organism: Coracopsis vasa; assembly: GCA_026283785.1. Classification (NCBI taxonomy): domain Eukaryota; kingdom Metazoa; phylum Chordata; class Aves; order Psittaciformes; family Psittacidae; genus Coracopsis; species Coracopsis vasa. The sequence goes on from JANHGB010019602.1 coordinate 17,868, forward strand.
TTCAAAGCTCACTTGTTGGCATCTGGTACTCACTTTCTGCTTCTTGGGAAGATTTGAGTGTTTCTCCAACATCACGCTAATCTTTGGAGAAATGGTGGATATTTCAGAGTTTCCAGGCTTGGGGAAGGACATAGATGAGGTATTTGCGTATGAAAAGAAAATTAAAATGATGGGAAACTGAAGGGGTTTAATATTACATAGTGCTATTGCTAGCCCTACTGCTAAATTGAGCTATTTAATGAACAAACAGGTCATCAAATCCTCTGGGAAGACCTAAGAAGATATTCACAGCTGAAACAAGGATGAAAGAATGCCTCCTACATCCCCCAAAACCACACTGACAAACTGCTGAGAAAAAAGTTGCATCTCTCTGGTTGTATGTAAGTTGGTGAAGCACAAGAAGCCAGGGAGGTGAAATGCGTATGTGAACTAAATAGGATTGCCATGTCACTCTGCAGAATGAAGAAATGTCCATATTCCTCCCTGCAGTAAAGACAATGCTGATACTCTACAACTTTCACTTTCCCTTTCTTAGAAAACCTACTGTCACTCACAAGTATGGTGGAGAGAGCAACTCCCCTGCAGACAGCGTAAGAGAGGCAGAGATATATATACACAAGTCCAAAGGATAACAAAATCCTTACACTGAGAACATTTCACCTAAGCTACAAGCTTGTTCTCCTAAACTGCAGAGCTTGGTTAACAACCTGTAAGGACAGATGATAAAGTTTCTCCAGATCTTCCTGCATTTTAAGAAGTACTCTCTCCTGCTCCAAGGCTTCTATGTACTTGGAATAGGACCAGGAAGCCTGAAAGAACCATGAAAAGCGATCAGCCTCCAGATCATATCACTTGCAGTTCCTGGTTAATTTCAACAGTAAGACAAAAACCTTGTTTATGTTATATCCCTGATATTGAATAATCACAATTATTAAGAAGAGAAGTTTTGTCACAACAATAGTGGAATCCTGGGGAAAAAGAAAGATATGTTGCTGCAAATAAGTGAATCTCAAAACACCATGAAAGGCAATTTAAGCAAGTTTGACAGATATGATGTTTATATTCATTTATTCTCCATCCCTGATCTGAGTGCTATTCTCTCTCCTTTTTTCTTCAAAACCTTAATACAGCAGACCTTTCCCCTCCCAAAATATCAGTCTTTTGTGCTATTGAGGACTTAATTTAATCTCCCTGCCACATCCTTCCTGTGTGTCCTTCCTCAAATCATCAAGGGTCTCATTAATCTCACAGTTATTTCTCCCTGCCCTCTCCAGCAGAATGCTGCTACTACTACAGGCAAATCAGCTGGAGATCTCATCCTTTCCTTTTCTAAGGAACAATTGTTCTTTACATTGCAACCACCACAGTTCAGGTTCCATGTAAATTTAAGGTCACTCCCTCAAATCAATATGGGAACTATACTTTGGCCTCTTCTTGAGGGTTAGACATATGATATTGATATACTGGCTCACTCAACTCACTTTTTTTTAAAAAAAAAGTAAGTATGAGCAAAGGTAAAAAGGTCTGTTTAAGGGATAACAGTGTGAGCTTAACTATGAAGTTTGAACGGTGGTTTCAGATTTTGGGGGTATTTCAGGCTGCCTATTTCTATGTTCTGCTCATCACTAACATAATGCCATGGGCAGAGCTCTGTGAAATACAAGGAGTGACCAAAGTGCAATTTACTCCTGCATCACATCATAGCTGTGATTATGTGGTTGCAGAGATTCCCTATTATGGCAGGATCAACTCAGCTATAAATGATCCCTTGATCTGCCCAAGGTGGCATGTCTGTTCTTCCTGTTTCTCCAATAAAGTGACTGTTACCTTTTCACTACAGATTTGATACATCATGAGAGTTGTTCTGGAGTACTAAAAATCTGTTTTCTGACAGATTTTCTATTCAAATACCTAGATTTCCTAAATGAGTTCAGCTTCCATTTTTGACATATGAGCTGAACAGGACTCAAGCCTAAACCAAATTCTTTCAGGACATGAAATTAACAAGTAATTAAAAGCTTCTTATTCCAGAATTGAACTTAATTGTCTTCAATTTATCTTTAAATTAAAATTATCTTTAAATCTGCACACATAAAGAGTTTAATATGTTGCTGGATATTAATATTCCTCAGAACCTAAATCTTAAAAAAAAAGAAAAAGAAAAAAAATATCACCTATAATGTAGGTAAACTTATAACAGTGAAGTTAGTTGTAGAAAAATGAATAATTATTGAAGAGCCATGTGACAGTAGCATTCAAAACCAAACTCCACCCTCCTATTCTTCCAAGACATTTCCCCTCTCTTGAATGATGAAATCTATAACAACATGTTTATTATTCACCTGTGGCTCCTGTCCAACTGAAAATGGTGCTCGTCCTGTCTCCACACCAGTCTCATCTGTGAAAGCACTGCTTAGCAGACTGATGGGTTTTGTCCCAGGTTTTGTCCCAGGTTTTGTCCCCATTTCTTTACCCTGTTAATAATAAGAACTCATAATTAGATGGAAATTATAGTTACTGAACTAAAGTAAAAAGCTAAATCTGGGGAAGGAAAAATTAACATTGGAAACAAGATAGTGTCATATGCAGTAACGTTTTGTAATGCCCAGTTTCATAATTCATCACATTGGCATAATAAAAAGCAGCAAAAGATTAAAAAGCATTTCTTTGTCCTAATCAAAGTTTCCTGACCTCTACACTCATGCAGACTACCGTCCCTTCAGATTCAATACCTGCTCCAAAATATAGCTATGTGAGAGGGCAGATCTGAAACAGAACGCATTTTAAGGACAGAGAGGCCATTGTGATCCTCTAATTTGGCCTCAGGTATGAATGTAGAACATAGGATTTGTCATGATTAATTCCAGCTTGGTCCAGTATCTGTGAATGAACTACAGTATACATGTCAGGAAAACAGGCAATCTGATTTAAAACATTCACAGTGAAGGACAAGGCATTGTAACCCTTGGTAAGCTGGTGTGGGGACTATTTGTCATTTTCATGTTGGTTTAGTGTTGTACTGCGGCTGTATCTTTGCACATTCTGTCCAATGATACCAAAGCTCTAAAAAGGTGCCTTTCCTTCCTCATCACACCCACTGTCCTATGAGCCCATCATCTATAAGGATGACTTTTGGGTATAGAACTGCCCAGGCAATGTGATGTTTTTCTTCTCTCCAGAAGCAAGCTTGCTAACTTCTGTGGCCCACTCAACTGATGGAATGAGGATGCCAAAGCAAATATAGCAGTAGCATGTATACTAATATACTGCAGTTTATATTTGCTAGCTTTTTCAGTGGGAATGGTGAATTAAGTGAGGTCTTTAATAATGTCTTGAATAATAAATTAGGCAATGTTATGGCAATGTTATATCCCATGACATTGAACCACTTACTAACAAATAAGCTTACTGCTAAGAAGATTAAACAGAGGTGAAGGAAATAATGGAAAAGGAAAATCAATTCTTATGGCTTTAGCTTTCTCTGCCAAGGGCATGGAAAGAGTAAGTACAGATTTACAGTGGAAGTTGAAACTATTTTCTACACTTGAAAGTAAAAAATCCAAAGTCTACTTTGGGGGTAAAATGCAGTTGTATATACAACAAATTACAAATACTGGCATCAAGGCAGTCTGCAGAAAGTGACTAATGATATTTTTTTAAGTATGCATCATGTGCATCTAGCAGTTAATAAAGGAACAAACCCACAGATGAGCCAAAGATGAGTCCATATAGCTGTGCCACACAAAGGGCAAATACGTGAAAACGGAGAAGCAAACCATACTCTCCCAAGGCAGTATCTTTCAAACCAACTATTTCAGCTCTATACTGAAGTAATCACATTATATTGAACATTCAAGCTTACTTCACTCTGTACCTACCCCTTCCTGCTTTCCAGATAAGAGGTCTTTGCGTTGTACCGCGCTTGGTTGGCGTCCCTCCTGCTTTCCAGATAAGAGGTCTTTGCGTTGTACCGTGCTTGGTTGGCGTCTCTCGCTGTGGGGAGAGCGGCTGTCAGCTACTCCTCCCTTGCCCTGAGTCAATTCCCAGGAATCCTTTGAGATGGTTTGCTCCATAAATAGCAACTAGGCACACACAAAAATTATTGTCAAATAATACTAAGTCATACTAAATCATGCATCATTGTCCAGTGAAAACCTCCTTGTCTGCCCATTTTTTCCATTATACTACATAAAAGTCCAACTCCTACCCAGTCAGTTCAGAAACTGAGGTGAGCCCAGGTGGATTGGGCACCCTAGAGACAAATCTGTGAGGAAAGAGAAAGTAGTATTTCTCCCTCAGGATCCTGATTGTTCTGTTTGACATAAACCCAAAATGGCAACTGATTTGTGGGGCCAGGGATGAGGGGGATATATATAAAAAGATATTGTTTCTAACCCTTGCCAGAGCTTTACTGTCCTTCAGCATGAGCCTGGCAAGACTGGGTAGCACAGACATTATTTTAAATGCCAAGAAATCATCACCTTCTACAAGATGCCAAGTGAACCTGCTATCACTTATTTTAGATGAGCCTTATCAGTATTCTTCAGGGATACTGAATCAGTTGAATAGTTTTGTTACTGAGGGGACAGAAATCTTAGGCAAGAGAACAGGGAATTGAGAACAAACAGGGAAAAGAGAACAAATTCCTTAAACAGTAATAGAAAGGGAAAAGGGTTTAAAAAACTTACCTGTTTCACCTATTCTTTCAAGAAATTTTACAACGTAATTGGTTTACTTATATTTTTTTGTGAGGGTAGTCTGCAGACTGTTTACTAAAGTGCATTCTCTGCCTGTCACTTTCTAAAATTTCTTATCCTGTTTCCCAGCTTAGAAGGGTAATTCACCTTTCCCATTTGTTCTCCATAAAAGCTGAGCTTTTGTCCTTCTGGCCAAGATTTGCTCTTTACTTCCTTGATCTTAATCAGAAATCTTACAGAGAGGCAACAAACAGATGGAAAATATAAGTCTGTGAAAACGCAGAAGTGCATTACTTTGAAATATTGCATTCTTGTACTGTAAGTATTGCCAACAGCCTTGCCAGATATATCTGTATGGAGGCAACGTGCTTTGGAGAAAGGAACATGAATTCCTGGATTTTAGGCTTCACTTGACACTGGTGTGTGGCCTTGAGTAATGCTTCACTGGTCCTTAGTTTTCATGTGTCTGAAAGAGGATCACAACGTGTACATGTTCTTATGGGTATATATGTCTTTATCTGTTTGGGTACTCATGTGGTTCTCATCATGAGTAACATCTCAACACATGTGTACATGGTATTTAAAATATGTGAAGGTCTTTTAATGCTACTTATGATGGTTTGCAAGTCCAATAATTTCTCTGCCCTTAAATGAATGCTCTTTCCTCAAAGCTGGCCAAACAATTACATTTTGTAAAAAATAAACCTTTGCAAAGCCTATAATCAATAGAAAAAAAAATCCATTATATTTTAATAATGAAATTCCAAGAAAAACAATTTTACAAGCAAGCATTCCTCTGTAGAGGTCACAGTTCTGTTAACACACTGAAACTGTCTGGAAACTCATTGTGAACAGTCTAACAAATTCACTGTCAAAGCTGAGAAATATTCAAGAAAAGACAAAGACAAAGCAATTAGCACTTCCTTTTTTTTTTTTAATAATGTGCAGACTTTTCAAATGCTTCCTCTGAAAAATAGATATAAAATATGGTTTGGTTTGGTTTGGTTTAGCTTTCAATAGTGACCCAGAACTGTATATTCTAAAATACGACAGCGCATACTGAAAGTGCAAACAGGGCTGCAGTTACCCATTGTACACATGGACCATACATAGATATATATTTTTTTTAATTCAGCCCTCTTTTTCACTCTTCTGTTGGTACAAAAGATGACTAAAATACATTCTCCTCTCTGCTTAACAAAATGAGTATTCCACTGGCTCATCTGCTTCAAGTTAAACATATGTATATGCATCAGCAGGATAGGGAACTAGGACTGGGTTGCATGTAAAGCTTGAATTGTAACAAAAAGATGTTGGTAGCTTTGGATCAGGCTGAGAAAGGGATATTTGAATTCATGTGTGCTTGCTCATGAAGGAGTTTTTATGCAGTTGTCAGCTGTCACCCGAAACTTTGCGAATCTTACCTCTGCTGTTCCATCTTCCTTCTTTTGCATCTTTTTTTGCTTTTTTTCTTCCAAGGCAAGTAGAATTTTGTCACTGGCCAAATTGCTTTGAAGCTCACAAAATTTTGGCCAAAATTTAAACAGAAGAGCAAAAATACTCATCTGTGCAGAAGGAAAAGAAAGTCAGTCTTGACTATATTAAGAAAACAGAGTTTACTGTAAAATAAAATGTAGTTTACCATGAATGAGAATGAAATAACTATTTCTTTTTCAATACACAGCCTTGTTCCTCCCACGTACTGTGTCCTGACATTTCAGCCCAGCTTTGCTCGGCACATGCTTTTCATCAGTGTGTTTATTATTGGTGAGAAATCTTCCTAAAACACAGTTAAAAGGCACTTTCTTTTTTTATATATTTCCCTAAACAATTGTTTGCATTAATGAAAACATCCATCATTTTTTACAAGTATTCTTGATAACATATACACCAGTAGAATTGCTTTTGCACCACTGTTCTGCTCAAGTATTTCAAATATTCAGTTCATTAGGAAGAGGGCTTTTTTCCCCTCCTTAAGAGAAAGGAAATACTTTTTTGCCTCTGGAAAGGCTCTTAAACCACATTACAGATCTATGAGCAAATCTTGGATAATTTCTAAATGATATAATCTCTCACAGGGTCTTTTTTGAACTAGAATAAGAAAAACAATTTTAGAAAAGCAAACAGAGGGGCTCAGTGAATTCTGTTGCTGCACGTACTGAGGCTCACATTTTTCAATTTGTTTAGATGTTTAATTCTCATTGAGAAACTGGGCTTCAAAGGAGCCAAACATGCTCAGCACCTCACTGCTTCTGGACTTAAAAGTGACACATGAGTTGCTGTCGTGTTCCTGTCACAGCTTTTTGGCCAAGTTCTTCCTTTGGTTTTGTGCCACGGTTCTGGAGTTCAGTGGGGTTTACACAGGCTGAAATGACACTTCTATTTCTCTTAGGACCTATATGTACTCTTTTCTCTGACAAACCATTTGTCTTTTGTGGTCCAAACATTTCATAAACTCACAGTTGGTGCTTAAAGGTGTTGGCGATGATTTTTAAGGAAAAGAAGAAGAACTAGCTTTCTTAAGTTTAGAAGATTGAACAGAGAAGACAGTAATGAGGAATAAGAAAATAGTAAGTCTATAGTAAAGTTCACAAATTCCTGTTCAGTCTGATTAGTACGAAGATCAGAGAGAAAATTGTCTACAGCCATTTAATACAGACTTTCTGTAATAAAAGGAAAGACATTCAGTAAGTGAAGCTGTCTTGTGCTTTACTCACATCTGCGTTTTTTTCACAAACTACAAAAACTACAAACTTTCTAACTACAAATTACTTTGCTTGCATTAACCAAGTGGTAAAGAGCGAGCAATTAAAAACATAGACATAATTGATTTCTACTGCCAGAATTCCTAACACAGTCTTGGGTAACACCTTGCCAGCTGTCAGAGATTGCCCAGTTTATTGAGCAGTAAATCTGAAGCCTTTCTATCATCTCCACCATACAATCTTCATTGAAATGCATTACTATACTGTTCTCCTTCATGCCCATGTTTATGTATGGAGTCCAAATTGTCACATAAGCAACAAAGACTCTCCTTAAAATCAGACATACAGACTCTAGCTAGACCCATTACAGAGATTCTCCCAGCTTCTTACCTGTGCCTCTCTAAAAATGTAAGGTCCTAGCTCTCTCCTGTGCTCCAAAATCTTCTTTGCTTGTTCCATTGGGATGTCAATCTGCAAAGCTGGAGGTATGGCAGAATTAATAAAGCAGTCAATAATAGTGGTGATCTTTTTCTGGATTGTGGCGTCATCACAGTGAGAATGGCACAACTCCTGAAAGATGAAAAATAGCATATTCAGTCAAGAAAGAGGGAGAGGCAAGACCCTTCCAGGGGCCCAGTGATCAAAGAGTAATAGTCATACAAAAATAATTACACGGTAGATCTGTTCAGTATGTAGGACAAAATTCTTATAGCAAATGTGCATGGTCAAAGACATAGTTAAGACATGAGCGGGCCTTATGGTTTGCAAATGCAGATAATAGCAATCTTTGCTTTTAGGTAATAATCTCTGCCTGCACATTCTAATGAAACAGGATAGTATTTATTCTGCATTCAGTCTAAGTATGTTACTGTCAAATAGGAGGCATTTCTGAAAACAGAAACACACCTACAGGTGTGAAATGCACTGATTCTCACAATGAACCTGCTATGACTAGCATACCCATGGTAACTAAGAGACGAAGGCATGCCCCAAACTACCAGTACGATCTTCCATTCATTGAAATCTACTAGTTTCACCATTCATTAAGATTTTCTAGTTTCCCAGAACCTCAGTGTTTGAAAAAACTCTGTGCAGAACAGAAAATAAAATAAACCTGAACTTACAAGGATGAGATGTCAAAGGAACACTGGAGGTTTGCTACCTTTTTTTAATGTGATCCTATTGTTCTTGTAAAGCCTGCTATTACTGTGTCTTCACACTCTGACAGTGCTACAACTGGACTTTGACAAGAAGGAAAAATAATTCAAACAACATCCTTCAAATGCTTTGGAACACGAACCTTCCATCTATCCATAAACACCAAGAAATTTCTATAACATTAGGAGATCATCTCATTTATCTACTAGAGACACAATGAGCCCTCTAGAGAATTTTCAGGAAGAGAGCTCTAAATGAAGAATACGCATTTAGTTTTGGTATAGGAGGCTGGATATTTACTTTGCAAAGAAATTAAAACCAGGGCTTTTAACCAGAAATGTGGTACGCGAAAGAGCTGGCTTCTATTATTATGAATAGTTTTGTGAAGGCAAAAAGAATGATAACAGCTACAATGAACAAAGTAAGGCAATACAAAAACATATTCAATATATCCTAAGAATATATTATGGCTTTCTTTGCTCATCTAACATAGAAGAAAAGGTACAGAGCTGTAGTAAGAGGTAAGACAAACAAGCCATATGATATGAAGAGGGATGAGACATGAGCACAGAGGAGCGTATGGAAATGATCCACGGAGTTATCTTTTTTTGTATTTGTTTAGGAAATAAAAAATGTTTTGTGATTGTCCCAAGATGTGCCGCCAGCCTGATGGGTTACAGGGAGCGATGCAGTCATTGACTCCTAGAGGGAGTTCTCTCTAAACTGATGGCATGATAGAGCTCAGACAATACAAGTATGCACTGTGCAAAATGCTGCCCACGTCTTTGGCAATGTGCCTCCAGTTCAGCCTGACCCACAACACTCCTACTACTCTAGCCCTTTGCTTCTATAAAGAGCATCAACTGACAACCACGACAAATCGCATGCATGTGGAAATATGGTCAGATTGTACTTTATCTTGATAAGAAGACAAGTAAAATTAACAAATGAAGGAGAGGGAGTGGGACAAAAAAACAATGAAGCCTTTCTTCAGAGAGTAGATCCACAAAGAAAACAGTCTAAACTACACTCCACATGTCCTCCACAATGTAGCAATGAAGAGTCATAAATCTGAGAAGGGTTTATGCCATGGAACTTCAGGTGCCTTCATGTCAAGCTTCTAGTCTAAGCTATTCACTCTAAAAATGAGAGACAGCAGCATCACCAGAGAGTATTTCAGCCAATGATTCCTTGCTTGGGGATCCGAGCCTCTGTGAGAAGGAGAGATTGTTCTGGAAACAGAGGAGCTTCAGCTTCTTAAGCAGACCCCAAATTCAAATGTGTAAAATTAAACAATGAAATTACACCCATATGCCTACAGCAGGATCTGCAGTGCTGATGCTGATGCATATGCTACTGCAGCATCAGCTGTGTTTACCTCCTAATTTCTGAGCATGTTCTAACCTCATGCTCCCTGCATGCAGTGTGCACACAGCCTATGGTTAGGAGCTCAAGAAAGGCTTTGCATTGTGATAGCTCTTTTGCATCAGCAATATCCCAGAAGCAAAAGGAATGAGGAACAAGTGAAAGATTTGTGGTACCCCTGTGCTCAGTCCGGAGTGATGCTAGGAGACTGCAGTGTGAGTTTAAAGCTCACTCCAGAGTTTTCCCATTGTGTTTCACCGCACAGAGCAGCAATTTCACAAAGGGTCATGTATTTGGGAGAGAGGAAATCCCTGCTGACCTTCCCCATTACATTTCATCTCGGCCAAGTCTTCAGCTGCAGTCAAAAGTGACTGTACAAAATGCAAGGGAGCTGGGTTCTGCATTGTACATATAAGCTTTTTGTAGAGATACTGTCTTTACATCTGTACATTTGATTGAATTTAAAATTTTTCTCTGATTTTTGAGTGATTGCCAGATTCATCAATAATCCCATTATTTAACAGTATGCAAGTAGAAAGACAGAATGAACATTTTAATGCTTGCATATTTTCTACTGCTCAGCAGATGTATACCAATATCTGGACATTAGCTAGTTAGTAGTGTCCCTTTAGAGACTCAAAAGAATATTACAGTTTGAAAAACATAAAGAAATTTAGGAATAATGCATTCAAGTAATTTAAAATATCTACCCTTAAGAAGTGAGAATTTTCATAGAAGAAAAAAAGTTTAAACAGTGAAAGAGTTTTTACGACGAACAAGAAAATACCTAGAGATATTTTGTTAAAATTCTCCTAATATGCAGTATTGAATGCATTTGCTCACAAATTGAATGATACTCCCTTGCTCCATTTTGCCACTGTACCTTATACTTCTGGACCTCTTGCCAAAAGAGCAGTCCATTCGCCAGTAGGTCTCCTTGCAGTGACACAAAACGTTGAAATTCATTGGCTGTTACTGGATTCAACAGTGCTTTGCGGAAAGCAATTACTTCACTAGATGAAGAAACACACTTATTGTTTGCATGCTGTCAAAAGAAGAAATAAATGCACCAAATAAACTTTGTTTCAGAAAGCAATAACAAAGGCAATAGTTAGCATAAACTGTCTGATTCTTATCTTTGCACTGACCCTAGCTTTCAGTAGTTTATGAGTTTATGGCACGGATAGAATAGAATGTGGCAAGGTTTCATTTCTTTCTTTCCTTCTTTCTTCTTTTTTTTTGTTCCAGTTAGGTTTGGGCAGAATTTTTTGGAAGACGTGATGGGAGAGGAAATGACTGACAATGATTTAGACCATATGACTACATACTATAAAGTATGGAAACAGCTATTGTTATTGATTATGGCAACAGGCTACTTTTCTAGAGAACTGTTTGAGTTTTCTGAAAACAAACAACAAAGACACAGACAAACCACATAGCTTAAAGTTGTAAAATGTTTCTGACAGGGATCTCACCAACAAAATGAGCTTTGAAATGTGTTGCCATGATCACCAACAGAAGCTGGAGAGTTTGCTCTCTGTGGAATAAAGCTACCAAAAGTAAAAGAAAATTTAAAGCCATCAAGACATTTCAAAGTCATCGAGACATGCTGCAAAGCACAGAGTGGTAGGCAGCCAGGAAAGAGTGGAGAAAGAAAGATGGCTTATGCAGAGACAGTCTGTTTGAAATGAGTTCAGGCTGGCCTGCCTTCCTGAATAAACAGTTCTTGTGTTGTCACTGAGAAGCAAGCCAAACAACCCACTTCTGTTATCAGATGGATGAATGATAACTATCTTCTAACAGTGGTATAAAATTCTTGAAGTCCTGGAGGGATGGAGTGCTGTTCAATGGTCAGCGTAGGACAAAAGCATTTTTAGTTCTTGCGGGCAGCCCTGGAAATCTAACCTGACTCTAACCTGAAGGTCTTTCTGCAGCTTCTCTTAAAAACAGGGGTTATACTTTGTGTCCTGCCACAGAGGCTGCCGGGGGTGGGAGCCTACCCTAGTGAGAGGGTGAGTGGTGGCTGTCCAAAAGGTCCTTTGGTTAAAATAAAGTCAGCTCAAATTAGACACTAAGGTGGGATCTTCTCACCCCTCTTCCAATTCTCCAGTCATATTCTGCCCCCTGTGACCAGGATTTAGGCAACTTTTTGGAAAACGTATTTCTGGGGCATGCGCATGAAGGGAAGAACAAAATGTTGCTCCCATCTCTATACTAATATATGAACACTGCTTGTTTTATGGGTCAACCTTGAAGCAGAACAGGCAAAATTACCATCTTCCTGATAAACAGACAAAGGGAAAACTCAGCTAACAGAATCCACATGCACTTTGGATCCCTTTTGAGCTAATGGTTTGCATGAATAATTGGTGACCGGGTCTCCAGTTTGATTTCAACAGACAATAAAAGTTCAACTGAATAAATGTACACAACTTGTGTGTTGGCAATCACAAGGAGTTCATTTCTCTTCAAGAGGAAAAACTGGCAAACATCTGATGAAATGTCTTATTACGAAGGTTTAAGATGTTTAAAATTTATATTATCTCAGTACCGTAAGATTAAAATACAATTCTGAATGAAACAGATACTGTGAGATATGATTAAACCTGCCCACTCCACTGCATACTTCACATTCCCTTTTGTGTCTGCACGTAATCCACTCGCAATAATAAATAAACTACCAGATGCTGGAATGAACAGCTTGTCCCAATAAGTCCATTGCATGCAAAATACAGATAAATGTGAATTAAAGGTACAATATCAGTTTGAGGAGGATTAGTGCTCCAAAGCCCAGGACAAGAGACATATTTTCTTCAAGTATGACCTCCCCAGCCAGGAAGGGAGAGAAATTTACCATGAACACCCAGCAGGGAGCTAAATTCACCAGTGATGTGAGTAATCAGTCCACTGCAGCCAATACAATCATGCCTGCTTTCAACAGCATTACATTTGGGCCACACACTGTCAGCAGGGAAATTGTGAAGGATGTGCAAGGTCCAAATGAAAAAGACAGTGAAACTGCAGACACAAGAGACAGGAAACTTCACTTGCCTTCCACAGCCTAGTTGTCTTCTGTTTTTGTCGTGAAAGATCTTCAGTTATGTCCCTTATCTACAATTGAACAGAAGATTATAATTGGTTTTTTTAACTCTTCTTGTTTCATGTTCAGCCCAGTGACTATTATAGTTGATACATCTTCATATGGATGCTTATATCTGAATCTTGTTGTGGACCCACACTGAACGCCATCCCTCATTCAGCTATAAAGGAGCACATGCTCATCAAGACAGGGGAGTTAAAGAAGACAACAGGCAATAGCAGTCAGACTGCACTCTTCCACTGGTTTACCTTATCCATAATGCTCTGAGGGATCAATTATGTTAGGAAGAAATTTGGGACTTTTATTTTCTTTTTTTGGTATGAAATTGTTTTGGATCCTTTGGACAGCTGTATCAGAAACACAGACTTGACACCACAGCTTCCTTGTAGGAAAAATACACCTCAAATCAAGGGCAGATTTTCTGAATAAGGATTACATAGCATGCCCACAGTGCTTGGTCACTGTGAAATATGAAGCCAATTGGAGAATGTCATCTGGTTTCATTTCTTCTAAAATACTTTCTTCAAAGGATCTTTTCATCCTCTGAATTTGCAATAAGAAAGAGAAAAGAGAAGTCAGACATCAATAGAGTAGAAAGACTAAAGGCTCATTAGAAATATGTATTTCCTGTAAACTGTTGAATACAGCATCTTCCAAACTGTGTGGGCTATTCTCCCTGCCAGCACAGTGCAGCAGGTGCAAGAAGATGCATGAACTAGCTTCCAGACCTGGAAGCACCTTAGCCTTAGTGCATGGTCTTGTGCCAGGGCTTGGAAAGGAGGCAGAGGTCAGCTGAAAAGGGCAGAGGGTTAGGAAATTTTGCTCTAATTAACATATTCTTTATTAAAATCACTATTTGTCTTATCAGAGCGATACTTCTCAGATCGCTTAGTGCTCTGAATCAATGAAAATTATACAGTTCATATGCACTTCCAACAACACTTCTGATAACCTTCTTGATATTAGAAAGAGGATAGAAAGCAAGTTTTACGAATCACTGCAGTGTGCATATGGGTCTGGTTGGTGGAACTGTCAAGTTTCCTTCTGATGTGACATTTGCATTTCAGAGCTGTTGTGGAAGTGCAAAAAGCCAAGTCATTTTGCATCTGTCACCATCAGGATGATCTCCCTACATAGATTCCAACCACATAGGCACACTCATAAAAGGCAGATGTTAGCTTTGCCCATTTCCCAGTCCTTCTAATGAGCCAGCAGGAGTGAAAGGCTCCTCATTCCCAGTTTTCTGGCAGCTTTCTGAAGTAACCAATCGGAACAAGGCTTGTAGCAGTTAACTTCCCCACTCAGCAGATTTCACAAGCCCTGAAGTAATTTCTACAGGCACCACAGTTCCAGATGGGAGAATACAAGCAGCATAAAAGAGAGAGAATACAGCATGGAAAGCTCACTCATTTGCTTGTGTTCTTGTCCCCTTGGGCAAATCTTTTATACAAAGCAGCATTTCTTCTGTATGCAAGGGTATGGCTAGGGCAAAATGTCATATAGACAGTGAAGCACTACGGCAAAGATTAGATTACTCTCCTGGCAGCCTGGCTGGCAGCAGAACTAACACCAGGTTCTTCACATGCAGGACAGAACAATAATACTGTCAGCTAGACTAAGCCTTCAGAGGAACTGCCTTCACAGTTACCAGGCTAAATGCTTCAACTTGTACATGCTACAGTGTCTCTTTAAACATTAACTGAATGTGAGTTGTGAGCTGCTTTTCCTCTGAACCATTTTATCCCAATATTGAATTATGAGCCAAACAACAAGCAATGTCTGGATGTGTTGCTGTTCTTAAAAAATTACCTTTGCTTGTCCCTCCACCCGATGGTGTTCATCTGCCAGGAACAATGGCAGCCATTGTTCTAATCTCTTCTGGACGCATTGCTGAATTTCTAGCAGAACCATTGCCGAAAGTTGATCCTGAGGGATTTGTCCCCTTCCTCCACCTGAATGAATTATCTGAGCAATCTAAATACAATAACACATGACATAAACTTCTGTGTATACCAAAAATCCTTTATCTTTCTACATCCTTGATTTAGCAAAGCATGAGCTTAACTGTAAGCAAAGCATTTAATGCAGGCTTACCCAAGGCTCACATGTACTTTTCATAAAAGGGAACAGATTACATTTGTCCCTACGTATAATAGAATACAGACTTCAGCAAATACTACCCCAGCTTGACCAAGTAAATTTCCTAAGTATAAAGACATATCAGAGTACCACAGCTCAGACTTGCTGTCTGTGGCTTTACTGACGTACTAAAATAGGAACCTGGAACAAGTCACTCTACCTGACAGCCATTTTTACACTTTTTCTGAGCTTTGTTGTGCATGCACTGGCTGCAGCCTCAGATCAGGGTTTAAGAGAGATGTTCTGTGAGGAGAGCGGGGGGAAGAGCCTGAACAGGAAGGAAGGGACTGCCACAACCAGAAGCAGATTTCTGGCCAAAAATATAGGTAAAATTTTAGGAGATAGCCAGGGGAAAATCTGGAGCAAAGCTGCTTATGGACTTTTATCTCAGTCAAATTCAGTGTGATTTTTTTCTATGAACAGTTTTGTAACTGGTACCTGTTCTTGTTGTTCTCTGGTAGCTGGGCTGTTGGGTCCAAAGAAGTATTGTTTGTTGAAGTACTTGTTTTTAATGTCTTTAGATTTTTCCTCACTATTTTCTTTATCCTTGTGGAGCATCTCTCTGAACTGTTCAATATCTAGCCAGCACATGAGATCCATGCTACAAACAAATTTAAACAGAATGTCTTTTCAATATTGAGTTAATTTCATCAACATTCTGGAGAGTTATTAGTTTAACCACAAGCCACCAAAATGTTCAAGTCCTAAATACCAGGTCAGATTGGACTGAAATTTTATGTCATTTTTAATTTGCTAGTACCATCTGGTGAGACCATGGCACTTGTTGAACAGGCAGATCAAACACATCTTTGGGATCTCTTTTAGGGTCCCTTGTGGGGTACCCTGAAAGGAGTAACCTCCACAGTGTGTTGCTGCTAATTCCAGCAGGGACTGTGAACCAGAGTCATAGTGCAGAGCTCACAGAGAGAATGAAAAGTGAAACAGATGAGAATTTGAAGCAGTACTGAGGCTGTGAGCCACCAAGAGATGAATTGACACCTCCTGTTCTGCCTCCTTGTCATATTGCCTGAGAAAGGAGCAGGGATGACATCTGGAAACATCAGCCCCAGAAATCACCCTGTTCCTACCCTGTGTGAAGTGCTAGAGCTTCAGTCAGTCCACAGTCAATCAGACAAAAACAATTTATGGTAGGTTTTGTTTCTATCTCTTTGTGTAGGCTGCCTGTCCATAAATCACTGGTTCTACTACTTATTTCAATATTCATAGTAAACGACAATCACCATATGCAATTCTTAAATCTATATATTGTTCATAATTGATTGTGTGTACACTATTAATTTAAGTTTGTTTTAATGGAACATATATTCATTTTGTTCTTTAAACCAGAGGACAGAATAAGTGACATACCTACAGTTTCAGTTTAATTTATAGACTGTTTTCTGATAGTATCTTATTAGCTGAAGTCTTGTGAGCACTTTAATGAGGACATTCACTATATTTGCAGCAGGAAATATGAAACATTAAATTAAGACAAATCTGTTTCACTTTTCCATTCAGTTAATAACTGGGTTTTTCAAAGCATTGATCTATGAATAAAATTTTCAAAAGCATCTAACTGATTTAAGAACAGATGTCCACTTTTGAAAGTATTTTGAGACCTAAGTTCTATTGAGACTGAAATTCTTTCATTTGCTAGTTCATCACAATGTAAGTTCACCCAAATGCAAGCGATCCAAGTCACTGTGGTTTATGGAGTTACTCCTTGGCATCTGCCAATGACAAACAATCAAATATGTCCATCTTATTTAAAAAGCAAAATAGCTAATTGGAAAGTGTGTTAGGTTAAACTGTTTAGAGTGGTGGCTTGTCCTACTATACTCTACTTTTTCATTTCAACAGATTGGGAGCATGTGAATAGTCAGTTAGTCTGGCAAGACTAATAAGTGGTAAATCACTAACGCAAAGTAATGGGTAAAGTAAGTGTTTTGCAATTGTGTGAATATGTCCTGCATATTTAACAAAATATTAATTGATGGAACTCCGTTAGTTTCAAACAAGAATTTGTGCTGAGGTACTCAGCCTGTCCTTCCTGAAACTTGGATCACTTGTAATTAGACAATAACAAAACTATAAATTTTGATTAAGAAGCAAATGACATATTTGTTGGGTTTTGCTGAGATTTTCTAGACTGCATTAATTCTAGGATCACTTCAAGCTTGTAGTACCATTAAGTATCTTAACTGTAGCATGCCAGTTGGACTTCAGAGTTACTAGGTCTGCACTCAGCTCTAAAACACTGTTTTGTGAGACTTTTTCAAATTTTGTTATCTGGTGATTTCTGCCATTTACCCAGTCTCCAAAGCAGAGTGTGCAAAGAGATGGTTCATTGGGGAACAGTAAGAAAATAATAGAACTTCAGTAGCACATGTATATAATTTATAAAAAATAAAGATACATATATCGAGGGTGCATGCTCAAAAATTTTTTACTGATAGGGTGCGCAATCAAAAATGTTTGGAGACCACTGGTCTAGATAACTAACTCAAAAGTCACTTGAATATAGGGACCTGCAGAAGTGAGGACACTGAGTTTTAGCCAGAGGAGTTGTGCTAGATGTCTATCTCTGGACACTTGCGGAAGAGCTGATCAATATCTGGTCTAAAGTGATAGCAGTGTTTGACTAGAAACAAGAGGCAATATGCAAAGCATCAGCTTATGGGAACCCAGGTTAAAGGAAGGAAGTGACAGTTTCAGAACTTGCTAGCAGTTACTTAAAAAGTATATTTGCCTTTTCCTAAAACAGGATAGAGATTAGTGTGGGACTTGTGGGGGGAGGAATGGCAAAGTCACATTTACTTCTGCTAGAACTAGAACTTCTGTTTAGATGCTCACTTTTAAACAAATGGGCTCACTTTTTCAAAAACCCTGCATAAACTGTATCTGCTACAAGCTGGTCCTTAATTCTGTTTAGATCAGTGCAAACACAAAACTGCAGTTGTTCTCACACTGTAAGAATAATGTGTCTCACTTCTATTTGTACATTTTTATAATACCCAGCTTTAATTTTTGAAATGTACTAAATTAAATCCGTACTAAAAAAGAGAAATTTTTATTCACTGTAGGCTAATTGCTCTACTCAGGGCTTTGCCACTAATCAAAGCAGAAACTGAAAGCAGAACTGTAATACAAACATGTTATGTAGGGAGAATTTTTACCCCAAAATGTTAAGGCAATTGAGTTGTCTGAACAATGTGCGTGTGTATTTCATAAATATACAAACACATTTTTTGAAAAGACTAAAATCTGTGAACATTTAGATAGCCAAGATCCCCAGCAAAGATTTCTTCTGAATTTAGAAATGGGAAAAGTAATAATAACAAAGAAACATACCCAGCTGAACGCTCATTAAGAAAAGCCCAGAAGTGTTCTAACTTCTCTTTGTCACGGATGAGGTCAGATAGATTAGGACCTGTCAATTCTTTGGGAACTTGACGCAAGTGCTCGTCTTCTTTGAGAGCATCAGGGCAAGATGGCAGACCAGTGTCAGCAACAGTTCTCTGAGGGAAGAAATTCTTTCACTTGCATAACTGCTTTTTTCATCTCTATGTTTTGCTCAGTCTGATAATCCTTGCATTAGATCACTTCTGTCTCTGTAGAACAGCTTTTGATTGCTGAGAAAATTAAGGCTCCAGCTCTTAATCAGCTTTAGTTTTACGTTTGCTTCAAACATACCAGGTTCCATAATCAAATAAAACAATATATACCTGTAATTTACTTGAAATGTAGGTATTTACTCAAGATTAAGGGCCCAAAATACATTCCACAGACTTTAGTGGAAACTCTCTTATTGCCTTCAATCATACAGCAGTCTGATGCTGACGTTACTGACAGAAGACCTATATTTGTAATTAACACAATAGCTGTCAATCATTCCCCAGAATTAATGGTAGAAGTCAGACTACTAGCTTCTCCAAACTGGCATGTAATCAATCTTTCATTGCTGATACTCAACCCTTTCTGATAGAAAAATGAGCTTGTTTTTGTTAATAGGTACTTGTCTTACCTCATCCTTCTTGGAACCACTCTCTTGATGCAAAGCCTGGAGCTTTCTAAAGTACACGGAGTCCAGCTGTCGAGTTTCCTCCACCAACTCCACCTAATAAAAATAATATCTTATGTCATCCCTACAGTACACATTATAGAAAGATGGAGAGAACTGAACAGGCACCTTGCCAGTGAGAGGGGATAGAAAAGGATACATTTGGCAGTAATGAGACTGATGTTTAGAAGATACTAGACATTATATCTTTATAAGAAACAATTCAATTAAAAGCTCTAGTAGAACAAAATCTTCATATCTGTGTAAGATAATGTGGATTTCCACAGAACACCATGAAATAACTGTATCTTTTAAAAAATAGCTTTGTATTAAAAAAATTGCTAAATTATATTGTGCATACAATCTATTGTGTATATTGTGTATCTACTCTATTGTGTATATTGTATAAAATGCACCTGATTGCTTATACCAGCAAATTATGTATCAAACTGTCACTGAGAATCAGAAAAACAGTTTTTAAAACTGTGACTCTCAGTGGGAAATGTCAAAAAGATAGAGTGGCACAGATTTCTGGAAATGGAAATTTAAAATAAGAATGCTAAAATATCTAAATAACAAAGGTGAAAGCTTTCAGACTTTCTTGGCACCTTCTTAGTTTTATAGCAGGTAATGCTTTAAAATAAAAAGTTGTCCATGGTTAGAACTCATGAAGTGTTGGTGTTCTTGGATTTAATTAGAAGCTTCATGTATATAACTAGAGTAGTTCTCCATGTTACATGAAAATAATCAGTAACTGCATAAGGAACAGTTTGATGAGCCTCTTGGCTGACTAAACCATTCAAATGCAGGTTTTAGGATATTTAGCAAAATTAAGCCAATGTGTTATACTGATCAGCACACCCACTACAAAGATTAGAAAGCTATGGTCTTATTATACACACATTTATACACAAGAGAGAGAAGGCCGATTTTAAATTAATATTCATTATGCTTTTGTCTACATGTGAACACCCACTAATCACTGTGTTATCTGAATGCCTTCAGGCTTGGAATAATTCTATTCCACTGTTATAAAGTGCTTTTGGGTATTCTTTCCTTTAAAAGAAAACATAGTTTAAAAGCAAATAGGAAAATAATCCAGAACATTTTTTATATAATTTAAACAGAAAGCAGATAGAGGCAGGATGAGAATCAACAATAAAAAGGTACTCTCCTGCTTTCATGTTCATTTAAAGATAAAAATGTAGATACGTACTGACTATGTCCCAAATAAACAATTTTGGACTCACCTAATTCTTGTTAAAATATCTTGTTTCATTATGGGCCAAATACATCCTGCTGTATGGTAGAACAAAGGGGAAGAGTAGAGCCAGGGACTGAACAAAATATAAAGCAGACCTTGTCTTTGTGCTGAGAAGGAGCGTGTGCCTAAGCATCAGCCTGTGCTTAGTACAAAGAGGCTCTAGTGCCTCCTAGAACGGGTCATGCTATATCTGTGTATTATAACTCTTCACGAACGCATGTATTGTGCACTCAAAAGTATTTAGTTTTGTTTTTTCATGCTCTGATTAAGATGTTTGTGTTATTAGGGCACTGAGAAGTCTGCACGTAACTACACTTGCAAAGCAAAGCATCATCTAAACTGAAAGGGCAATAGACTATCCCTCAGTTAACTCAAGGAGGTATAAACTGACAAACACATTAATTTAAAGCAAAAGTTTATATTTGTATTTCTTACTTTGGAGGAATTCTTTGATCGCTAGAAGCAGTGAAAACACTGTATTTGGAGAGTGCTCAAAAGCAGAGTACTTTTTGTACAAAATGATGTATAATAATACTTGGCTGAGTCCATGACCTGAGTCAGTGAGGACTGGCATCAACTACTAGACTACTAGCTACTAGTTTTGATAATACACATGGAAAATATACATTTACAAAACACTAAAACTAGTCTGATAGAAAGTAACCAAAAACTTCATATTAATAAAATCATAGGTCAATTACATGGTTTTCTGCAGTTCATCAACAATTATAGCTGAAATAGCTTAGAAAAAATAATTTACCTGAAAGCTGAGAAAAGATGCTGGAAAGTGAAGAGAATATTTTGCAGATGTATTTGGATTAGTATATTTCATTTTGGTAAGGTTTTTTCAAAGTTCAAATTTTCAACATTTCTGAAGGAGATTAAGTTATCACAGGATGAGAGGGAAAGCCCCTTTGTGGATTAATTATAAGGTAGAAAGTACAAAATAAAGAAATAAATAACTTTCATTATGGGGTGGGGTTCCTATTAGAGTCTCACAGGGATCTGCTCTGAGGTCGTTTTCTTTAAACATTTAGAAATTATCTGGAAAAGGAAGCGAGTGAGGAGACAGCAAAGTTTGCAAAATGATTCCACAGGGCAAAAAAATTATATTGACTTTGAAGAGCTGCAGGATTTCAGGACACTTCAGTGTCTGTATGATAAAAGGGCAGCTGAATTCAAGGACAACAAACATTAAGTCATTCTAATAAGCTCCAAATTGGGCTTTCGATTAGTTGTTCTTACTCTGTTAAGAGATGTTGGAATCATTGCACATGGCTGTTAGCTTACATATTGCACATCCACTCAAAGTTCACAAGGAGTCAAAAGGCAGTTAGAATCAAGGAACAACTAGGAAAGGAGCAAAGATCAAAAAGGAAAACATGGTTCTTCCACTGAATAATCCTTAGTGCATTCAGATCTTGAGTACTGCTTGCATCTCATCACAAATATATGAATTAACAGATGGGTTGATAAGTGTAACAAAGGTATAGAATGCCTTCTGTGAGAGGAGAGGCCAAATAGACTAGGGTTCTTGAGTTTCAAAGAGATGCAACTGAAGAGGGATAAAACAAAAACATGTAAAAGCATAACAACATTAAGAATACAAGATAACAATTGTTCACTGTTCCTTATAAAATACAAAACTAGGGCACCAGGTGAAATTATCAGAGAGAGGTTTGCAAGAAAACCAAGATACACATTTTTTCTCCTATTGTATGATTAAACCACAGAACCCATTACTGCACTGAGGCTGAGGATATAAAATGACTCAAGACACATTTACATAAACCCATGGGGGGAAAAAAACCAACATACTCATCAAAGACTATTAGACACAAAAGTGTGCATAAGACGTCTGCTTCATTCATCTCCACAGTTGAAAAGTGCCAAAGCTGGCAATACTGGCATTTTTTTTTCTGTTCTTATACTATATTCTTAAATGTTTAATATTGGCCATGATTTAATAGGCTTAAAAGATCATTGTCAAGTTTTATTTTGGGTATCTGTTCTCCTGGTTATTCATACATGCATGCACAACATAGTAACAAAAATACACTGTACTACAAAACTGCCACAAAAGGAGTTCAGAATCTTTTGTGGGGGCAATGCATGCACGCACGTTCTCATTACATGCTGACAGAAGCATCAGCTGTAAGTAATGATATTTACTGTAAAAATGGAGATGATAAGGTCATAGTGGAGAAAAACAGGAACAAGGGCTAACTTCCTGCTCTCCAACTCCTGATTTCTCATTGTAAGTTTCTCCTTCTGTACCTAAGAGAGAGATCTTAAAGACTTGGAATTAGAAGTTTGACCTGCAGCTGGTAACTTGTAGGAAGGTTTATAAACTGCAGAGAGCCACAGCATCCATCGCTGCCTCCACCATTTCTGATTTGTCAAAAGTACAGTCAGGATTGCAGCCATTTACTCTGACCTGCATGAGCCTGCTCAATTCAAGCCTTCAGAGACTTCCTGGAATTAGAACTGAGCAGACCACTGAGCCACCTGCTTCAGGAAGCCTGTGGGGCACAGTTAGACCTTACACAGCAGGGCAGCTATCTAAAAAGTGTTCGGGGCAAATATAGCTGGATCATCATATCACATTTCCTCTTATGCTAAGCAGTAGCTGCACTTTAATTCTGAACACCAGGAAATAGTTGATAAAATTAATATGGACCTAACATTACGGTACTAACGCTCTAGAAACACAGCTTATTTTTATTTGATCAATGGTAAGATTGCAGAAACATGACACTTCCTGAGTACAAAGAGAAATTTTGCTATAGTAAGATACATTCCTCCCTAATTCACAGACCAAGGGGTCCATGAGGCTTGCACCTTCCTCTCGGATGAGAAGTTTGCTCTCCACAGGAAGCTTAGCCTCCTCCACTCATCAGTGTAGAAAGGAGTGGGTGAGCAAAACACCACATAATACTTCTCCCTTTCTGACTGGAAATGTAACAGGGATCTATATGAAGGCTCTTGCGGTTTTCTTCCACCATTGTAAGAATTTTTCACTGTGTCATCCAGATGAGTTACCTTTCTGTAAGTATATTTGTCTTCTTCCATCATCTTCATCCATGGTTCTATCAGAACAGTGAGGATATATTCTTCTGCTGGGTCAAAAAGATCCTCAAAAGCTGGGTCAATTTTCCGATAAATCATGTTTCTCTTCCTCTGATGAAGTCCAATGTCCATACTGGCAGATGGGGCAATGTAAGTTGCATAAAGGAACTACAATAAAACAGAAGAAAACTTATTCTAAGCCATCATCTATTCCAATGGTCAAAGTCCATTACAGGAGAGAATTAATGCATATTTGTTCCATACTGCCTTGCTGTATATTCTAAACATATATCCAGTTTAGATAGATACTAACCTATCTAACCTATACTAACCTATTTAGATAGATACTAACCTATCAGAAACCTGCCTTGTTTTCACTAATATTACAATTTTGCCTGAAATTCAATTATTGCCATAACTGACTTCCCTGCCGTTTTTACTTAAAATTGTTAGCTCACAAATTAACGCTTAATGTAATTTTTATTTGGAAATATCTGACTGATTCTTGTTAGATTCAGGAACCACAATCATTACAGTAACTGCACTCTTCATGACATTGCATTGCTGGTTTGCAGAATATGTGCTAGGCCAACTTGTGAAGGTGTCTTCTTCTGAATAGATGGGAATTCATCAATCTAAGCTTAAAATTAGTGAAAAAGTGATTTAATTCTGTGTGGAGATTCTCATGCACAGTTCTTTGACATGAGTGACACTATCACGGTATAGGATCCATAACAGGAGATAGCACTGCACAACTGAGGTCTAAATACTTAGCACAGCAGGGATTACAATATGCTTTTTTGTGGAGCACACAGAGTTTGCCATGTACAAACAGAAGAAAGCTGAACCTGGAGAGTGTTTCATTCTCTCTATCAGCTCATTCTTGAAGCATAGGGTAATTTTTTTCTTTCTTTCTTTTTTTTTTTTTAATCCAAATAGTCTCCTAAGTCAAATTCTTGGTTTCTAAATGTTTCACAAATTGCTATGGAAAAAGAACATTGAAAACTCAGTGAAAAAACACTTTCTGCCAGGAATATCTTGGGAGAAGATATTCTAGAATATCTTTCTAATATATCATTATTCTGATTGCAGCTAGGAAAGCAAGTGAGAAAAGATGCTGCCATAGTAGATGTCATGTACTTATAAATGTTTTCTCTTCTTCGTATTTTCAAAGTCTAAATAATTTTCAAACATATGTTCAAGGGATCAGATTAGTAGCATAATCAAATTTCTCTCTAAGATGGCCTTGAGGAGACCACCTTCACCATTTATTATCACACAGTTTTGACAGTGAAGAATGCAGGTTTCTGATAATTCTTATTTTCCTTACATTGCTAAAATCTAGCTGTAACTAGCAGATGTACAAAGCGGTAGAGAAGAAAAAAATAATACATTTACTCTGTGTTCAGCAGTAATAAAACTGCTGTGTTTAAATTTCAAGCATAGTGGGAGAATGTTTGATTACACTGAATAATTATGTTTCTGTTTATTTTAAATGAAATTCTGACCTATTAGACTCTTTCTTTAAAACCACCAGACTACATTCCTATTATTCTGGACCTTAACAATTTGAAACACACCCTTTAGACTCTCCTGACACCAGATGACTGAGGAATTACAGGGCTATGACCGCTGACATCCATTCCCCAGTTAGAAGTTGTTATGATTACTATATTTACTCTTTATGCAAGATTCCACCCCCTTTCTACATAGATCTGATCACTGAAAACAAAGATGGTTTGTGGCTATCCATGTTATCAGTGCAATAAAGACCCCCAGGTGTAAGGGTAAGCTCAAAGAATGAGGACATCCACAAGAAGAGTCATAGCAAGTTGAGAATAATATCACCTTTACCCTAATTTATGCCCTTCTCAGCAAATCCCCAAATAAATTTAAATTTAACAGAGACAGCATTAATTAGATACAATTAGTGATATCAAAAAGGTGGAAGTTATGTTGAAAACCCCTAACACTAGAAAAGTTTCATTTACATCATGTTCTACTCTGATCCAAAACATTTAACATATAAAATAGCCAAATTAGAAGGGACTAGTCCAATGATACCAAGACATAGTATCTTCAAAAATAGAGGGGTTAACTATTTTAGTCATCATTAGGGCTACATTGCTCCACCTATTATGAGTCATAAAACCACACAAGAGGTCTGTAAATTGATGAAAAGGGTCCAAAACAGGTCCTTAATATTTTAACCTGGTTCCTTAAGTGGTTGATCATTTTTAGCATAGTTTTAAGAATAAAATCACAACAAACACTGCACAAGTTTCTTGGATGAAATTCTTTTTTCCCCCCTGTGATTTTGTATAAAATGAGTTAACTTGAGTATATTTGCTACTTTTCTTTAGAGCTGACAAAAACTTTCAGCCTACAGAGTCAGAAATTGCCCAGACTAAGGAAGCTCTAGTCAAAAACTGTTGACAATCCGTTCACATAAACACTGTCACAATATATTGCCATTTTAAGGTCTGCCTTTGCAGGCTGCTCTACCTGCAGAACTCCTTCTGCCCCCACTAACCCCCCCATCCTGTATCATTTCACACACAAAACTGGAGCATGGTAAATACAGACTTTTTTTTCCCAGAAACAATAGTTAAGGCTATTATATGTGAATAGTTAGGGCTAATACATGTGAAGCAGAAATTTAGAGGTGGTTAGGCTAGCTACAGGAGTCCACTTTTCCAAACGTAAAGGACCAGACCCTCAGTACTGTAATCAGGATGGCCTATTCATTTCTGAAGGATGCAGATTTACAGTGTCTGAGGATTTGGCATAATGCCATCTTTTTCTTGAATTCTGGTAAGAATCCATTGTTATGGGATTTGGCTCACCAAGTAGAAAGATAACTTCACAAGGTGACAAACTGAATGCAGATGGGAGAAAAGAGAAGGAGCATCCATCCCTGTGTCCCTTGCTGAGGGTTCAGGTGCATTTGTAAATCTAGATTTAAATGCAAGGACTGCAGATAAACCAATGGAGAAAAGTTCTAGACATGCCAAAATAGAGGAAAAGTGGCTGTATTCACAGACTTCAGCACTGGGAAATGAACTTAGCAAGATATAGTGGGAAAATACATTTTATCCTTTAAAAAAGAATATTCATAGCCTTTTTTGACTCCCATGTCATGGAAATCTTGTGAGTTTCTGAAACTCAATGAATTAGTGAAACTGTTTTATTGGCTAATCTCCTAAAGCATCAATGGGAAAAAATGACATTAAAGGAACTTAAAGGTTACCAAATTCTTACAAAAATCTTACGCATGTAATATCAAGTGCACATCATACTTTATTTATTCAGTGTTTTGTTCCTTTTGTAACACACAAAGAATTTTCCTACCTGCCAGCTATACATTTTCCTATAATTGCATTAGGATAAGTGATGGATTAAACCCAAAAACCTATCTGGAAATTCAATCAGAGTTTGCATCTTATAATGGCACAAATCTGAAGATACAGAACACTTAAGAAACTCACATTAAGTCTTTAGCCTCATTTATGACTTTCCAAATCAGGACTTGTTTAGGCCTTGGATTTTGGTGTGAATTCAGCCCCACATGAGAAGACTTTGGTAAGTGATTGCAGAATGATTAGAGTGAAGCAAGAAACACGAAAAATACTGAACTCCAAGTGCCTTGTATTGCTGCCCAAGGCATGAATATTGATCTGATCTAAATGATGGGCTTGTGCAGCTGCTCGACAGAATCATATGATGGAAGAATACAATGCACTGGCTGGTCTAAAATGGAAAGGTTAAACTGCCTTAACCCTGTCATCACATTCCACTAACATAAATCTTATGTCTGACCCTAAAAGTTCACAGTAATGATAATTCCCTTTATCTAAATTGATTCTAGTGTTAAAATATTGTGCTTCCTATAACTGTATTAAATTTTCTAACTTTAAATAACTATTTTTTATCCAAAACTACAATATGTTTTTCTTTATTGCTTTTCTTTCTCAATTTATTTTACACTCATGTGTGTATGTTTATAGTGAATAACTATATATGTTCCTGGATGATTACCTGTACTCATTATTATTTTTATCCATCAGATTTCATTCTCACTGTAGTTTCTGTTCTTGGATGAATGCATATATACCTTGGAATGCATTTTCTTACTCTATCATAAAAATGCCTAACAAATGAAACAATGACTAACAGATACACAGCAATCCGGGTTTGCTCTTGTTTCTAACAGGAAGCAGGCAGAACACACAGAATACTTTGGATGTGTCTTTCTGTAATAAATAGTAGAATATACATGACAATGTGTTGCGCGAATCGGACCCACATTCTCTTAGGAATATTTGGAATTACTATCTTATTGTGCCAAAGGTGAGCACAGAATTTGGGAAGGCATCTCTTCGATAAGCAGACTCTGTAGATTGGTTGCAGCTTGACTCTTTACCGTGTTCCAATGAAAACAAGAATTATATTTGTGCAGCCTTAAAAGGCAAGTTAGAGAATGATACCAAATGTTACAGCACATGTGTTGATTTGTTATGTTACATTTCAGCTGTTAGTTATGCTAATGGAACAGTTTCACATATTTCGTTTTGATGTATTTACTTTAATGGCCATGTGTATGGAGCTCTCTGTAATTGCCTGGTAACACTGATTGTATGATGTTCTGCTGTCACCACCAGGCCAGCACTGGAAATAAGTAAAATGGACCTGGGCCATGCAACCACTGCAGAAAGAATATGAGCTGGTGTGAAATGAAATGAAATTGAAAACTACCATGGACCATTACCTAAGATTTGGCCTACAACAAAACATATAGGAAAATGAAGACAATCTAGGTATGGTTAACTTGTACACCTGTTGTGAGCAGTGTTGCTAGCCACTGGCCTGGGCTGATAGGGGAGACAGTCAGCCTCAGGCCATAAGTAGAGCTGGAGGGGAAAACAACTAAATAGAGTAGCAGTTTAAGTTAGCCAGTGTGTGACAGGAGGGAGCCTCGGCCTCTGCTTGGTGTTTCTGTACAAGTAACACTCACACAAGTGATAATTCTGGACAAATATGCAAAATTCTGTCATTTGCCCCAGTAAAACCTCCAAGTAGGAAAAGAAGACAAATAGAAGGAAGTCCAGATGCTCAGTAACATAAACCATACACAGAGATTATTCTCCACTGCTCTCTATGATATTAATTTCAAAGACATGAAAGACATGTGAAGTAGCTTTGCTTATTACAGCATATATTGAAACACGCAGATACGATATACTCCTACACAAGGTTTGCAGAAGGAAAACAGACGAAAGTTTCACAAAGTAATTTTAAAAGTTGCAAGTTCTAATGATATCACACTGCTGCAACCTCCTTCTCTGGCAGTGTCAGACTATTCTGCAGTTGCTGACAGCATCAGCACGCATGGACTGTGATGGGCCATTTAACTTTTGGTTTATTCCCTGACTCACAGTGCATGCTCAATTAAGGGTGCTTGTTTATAGGAAATATCAGTTCCACTTGACAGTAAGTGAGGGTCTAAAGATCAAATGGAAAGGATGACAACTGCAAAAAGAGCATATTGATGCCCTGACAATTGGAAAAAGCAGAACTGACCAGTGAGAGATCCATTTTCATGACTAAGGTCATTATCTAAGGTCTGGACTGTGAGACCTGTAATTCTAACTCACACAGGTCGAAGCAAAGGTAAAGCACAATTAGATGATTTAGAAAAATGTTATCTCTGATCTTAACACTAAGCAGACAGTTTCCAAATATGACACAGAGTAGCAAAGGGGAGATTAGGTAAACTGAGTATAATAGATAAAACTGGAACAGGCATCAGAGCCTAGAAATCAAACTATGCATGTTTAACATTTAAATCAAGAAATACCATGGAAACAATCCAAAGAGCTTCTCTTATTGTCCATAATCCAGATTTACTTTGGTGTGGGTTGTCACGGTTTGGAAACTTTTCTACTTTCTATCTTCTTTTCAGTCTTTACACTGAACAAATGTATTTTTGAAAGGAATGAACAAGTGTATTTGTGAAGGGAAAACACATTATTTACAACTTACTTGAGCTTGCTTGCAGATTTTGAAAGGATGAAGAGTTTCTTCGTAGAAAAGCTGATGATAAGCTTGTAGGTCAAACCAAAAGTACGCACTGTTCTTCCACAACTACAGATGAAAAATATTGCAAGTTATTGCTACCCAAATATCACAGCTTTATACAAGGTTCACTTTCCAATGCAAGTAATTATTTAGCTCCTTGGGGTCACCATAAATCAAGCTCAATCTAAGATGGATTTAATCTTCTGATGCATATTGGCAGAAGGACAACATATTTAATGGCATCATCACTGTGATATTATATCTTTTATTGTATCCTTTATGCATAATTGGCCGTTAAAATTGTTAACATTGTAGTTAACATTTGAAGAGTAACCACATTTCAGTGGCATAAAGCCAGCACTAAAGAAGAAATGCTGATAATGGACATGCAAAATATGTACCCTGGTGAAATAGCATTTTGCAGCAGTAACCAAAACAATTAAATATTGTGTACTTGACATATGTTACTGGGACTATCATTACATTTTTATTACATGCATTTCTGAGGCACAGTGTCTTGGCCTCATTTCATAAATTCAAACAAACATCAAAAGTTATTTCAGAAGGAGGAGTCTTTCCCATGTGCTTATGGGGTTTGGATCTTAAAAATACCCTGAAAACCCTATCACTGGAAAATAAAGATAGTGTCTCAAAAAGATAGGGGCAGGGAACTTTGTTCCACAAACTGTAGGCTGCCAGACCTGGCATATGAGTGAAATAGGCTCCACAGCTGTAGTTGAAACTTAAGGAAATAATTTTCAAAGGAGTCTGGCACCTGCAAAGACTAGAGGCCATGTGAGTAAGTGCTTATCTCTGATGAAAAAATAAGTTACTTTTATGTAGATTTCTATCTGTACACATCTAACAGTTTTAGATGAAGGTATTCAGCTTTAGAAACATTGGCTCTTGCCTTCTGGTAGCCAAAGGCATTTTTAGCTACTGCTGCTGGATTCTGGGTTGTGCCAGCAGTGAAACAGATGTCCATCTTGATTGCACTCAAATCTCCCCTAAAGACTCAATTTTTCTGCAAAGCCACTGAACACTGACTCAGATTCATAACTTGTTCCAACCAATCCTCAATTTACACCCAGCAATGAATGATGGATCTGCTGACTACAGAGAAGAAATAGTGTTATGTTTCCCAGAAATCCAAGAAGCTTCATGGAAGCAGAAGAACGTTTTTAAAACATTGGAGATTTTGGACATCACTAACCCAACAAGTAAGAAGGAGGTATATTATCATGAGTAATAGCATAGCAGATTTTCCATCTTTTAAAAAAATGTTTTTGTGGGTTAAGACCTCATTTTTTCTGCCAAGTTAAAGGCTAGTTTTTAAAAATGATTAGTCTTTTTTTATCCCTGATGGTACAATCAGATTTCCAATCAGTCTGAGACAGTTAGGATCTGACAGCTTGGTTAAGACCTGTCATTAGTTTGAATATACACATGAACAGTTTATTGTTGTTGAGGGATTGAAGTCTCACAAGTAATAATTCATCCAGTCATCAATCTTTCTTTCTGCATTTTTTTTTTCAGTCTGGCTGCCCTCTATAACTTGGCATTCAGACAATTGTAGACTAAATTATCACAGGGTAGGAAAATGCTCATACCTTATTCCCTGACTTCTCACAGAACTGTGTGAAGTAGTAGCCTGCTCTGTTGTCCAAATAAAGAGACTGCAGCATGCTTTTCATTCTTGATCCTGTTACGACAGCACTGCCAGCAGCACTTTTCCCCTGGACAAATAAAATACAGTTATACAGCAAGAATAAGAAGGTTTCATTATTTTCAAATGTCAGTTTATTGCAATGGAGGGCCATGCAGTGTGTTCAATTAGTATCTTCATCCCAATAAATTAGACTCCATTTTCTACTACATATGCAGTTGATCATAACTCTCCATACCCTTTCCCCACTAGGTACTCACATCCAATGGAATAAGTCTGATGACTGAAGGCATGCAGAGTAGCAAAATGGCCATAGTATCCTTTAGGTGGTTCTTCAATTCTTGAAATGGAAAAGCAAACCCAGCCTTATTTCTGTCATTAACTCTTTAGCTCTGAATGCAGGGAATTCCAGTGATACTAGACCATATCACTTAGCTGTCAAAAGCTGACTGAGCTCAGGCTACCATGTTTGGGATTAAGTTAACAGGTGGTTATTTGGTCAAGCCTCAAAACAATTAACTATCATGGAACAAAAGATTTGTTTCCTGCGCTTACACACTGACATCAGCAACAAAATCATCAACATTTAGGGGGCAAGAAATCCATGCTCTTTAATCTGGCTAGTTCCTGAAGCATTTGAGGAAGGATATATCCATTTTGACAATGCTCA
This sequence comes from Coracopsis vasa, assembly GCA_026283785.1. Taxonomy (NCBI): domain Eukaryota; kingdom Metazoa; phylum Chordata; class Aves; order Psittaciformes; family Psittacidae; genus Coracopsis; species Coracopsis vasa. The sequence goes on from JANHGB010019602.1 coordinate 49,839, forward strand.
CAGAGAAGCTGGAGGAGGTTACAAAATAGTAAGTTTCTGATGATCACAAAAGAGAAACTTTCACTGATTTGCTGTCTCTGATAGCTGAAGTGTGAGCAGATGAGTCTGGTGGCTGACAATAAGCTTCTTTCCAAACAGTAACAGTGATGGAGAAGGGCAGGAGAAAGCCAGATTTCTGAAGCAGAGTAGGAAGAACCCCCTTCCCAGTATGAAGTTGAACTATGAATTCCTGCATTCCCCTTTGCATCATAGCAAACTGGGGTAGTGACTGTAGGTTGCAGTCTAGCCCTGTACATGTAAATGGATAGTATTTTCCTCTCTCAGCTAGAGGGAAACTTTGAATTATGAAGTTGTATAAGAACTAATAGTTCATGGTGTGAACATTTCCTGAATATAAGTTTCTGACTGCAAATGTCCCCTAATTGCAAAGACTAACCTTTTCTTCTGTCAAAATTAACAAAGAAGTAAAATGATTGCAGTGAAGTAATAAAGTATGGTTTTGATGTAAAAAAACAATCAATCATGTGCTCAAGTGATCAGCCAACTCCATGCATACGTAAACAAGCCCAGATTTCATAATACGGTGGGCTGTTCTAGTTGTGAGACCATGGGTATCAATATATCACTGAAACAGCAGGCTGGTTTAAGACCATTCCACAAACATGAAAGGTTTCGAATATATTTTAAATTGCCACATCTTGACATCACATATGTTCAGTTTGTCAGCATTTTAACAGTTATTGAGAAGAGGCTCTTCTGTGTAGCCTGTGCCTCCTGAGGTTTGCTGGATTGGGGGCCTGCTTAGCAGGCAATAATTCAACAAAGAAAAGAGTGGATTACACAAGCAACAAAGAGGAATAGTACAAGTGAATCATTTTTCTCTTCAGAATTTTATTATTTTACTAACTTTCTAGGGCAGATTCAGTTTTCACTGTAAGTCTGGTATACTCTTCTAGGCAGTGATTCTACTGAAGCATTTCTTCAGTGAGTTTTTCCATTATAGCCTACTGAACACATGGTCACCATGGAGAAGATCAACATTTTCTAGTGAAAATAAACCTCTGTATATGCCATGATTTCCTACCAGATAGGTGAAAGATACCACAGAGAAAATGCTGACATTCTAATCATAAGGCATGGAGATTCATGTAATCAAAGCAATTTCTCCCCATCATTGACTACTTCCCCTGTAATACTAGAGAATAAAGTGTTTTAACCCATGATTCAAGATAACTAATATTTTTAAATAGTACTTACTTGGAGCAGCTCAGCATAGGTGTACCTTCTATGACCCTGGTATTTTGAGTCTTTGGTGTCATCCAAAGCTGAGTAATGAATCATATCTCTGTTGGCTGACTTTGGCCTGGATCCACAAACAAACAAAATTTTCGATACATACTTAAGAAAAAACTAGGACTGCTTATAAAATAAACAACTAAGAAGGGGGATGGAAAGAGGTAGAATGACATAGTGAACAGTAGAGGAAAAAGTACATAGAGAGTTCAAACTTATAATAAATGTAAGAAATGTAGAGGACTACTTTTTCATGCAGCCCTGTGGAAATCACTGATACAGCATGTCTTTGAGGGTATGTGCGTGAAACAGGTTAAAAGAATATTAATGTATGTAGAGAATATCAACTATTACACAAATGAGGGCAAAACACATGTGTTTGGAGAAATAAACACTTCTGTGTGGTGGCACAAACAAATGAGAAACTGATCAGCCAGGAAGGAATTCTCCATACATACAACCTATACCATAACTGTGCTTCCCTAAGCAGATCATTATATTAAAGAAAAATATTCATTGAAACAGAAGGATCTAAAAGCCTTTCATAAGTATTTGAGGTACACTGGTATGCAGAAAGAGTACAAGGGACTTCTGTACTTGCCACTTTCTACTGGTAAAAATGTCATCCCTTTGGGGGCTCTGTCTTGATGGTAGGGTAGGTGATAATCTTGATGATTTCTTCAAAGAGAAATTTGGCGTAGGTAGTTTTAATAAAGTTGTTGGTGAGCTTGCTCTACTTTTCTAAAAGACATAACAGAAAAATAAGGCAATTCTGATTATTTTTCCACCTTTGTGTTTTCTTAACATGTTCCCATTAACTACTCAAAAATATTCAAGAGTTTTCAGGTCTATTTTTCCTTGTCAATCACAGTATGCAAAACTGCAAATTGCAAAAAGCTTCTCTGAATATTTTGCAAGATTTTTCAGCAGATCGTAATAACCATTATGGCTTTAAAATTGTATTTTTAACAGATAGAAATTATAGCAGATGTCAGGTGAAAAGCACATGAACATGTTTTGTGAATCTTTACTAGGATTGCCTTAAGTATGTCACTGTAAAACAGATATAGTCACTCAGATTAGGAAGGGGAGGGGAGGGGAAGGGAAGGGAACGGAAGGGAAGGGAAGGGAAGGGAAGGGAAGGGAAGGGAAG
>JANHGB010019603.1:0-65197 GCA_026283785.1 Coracopsis vasa
AAAGTTGGGGCTGTTCAGCCTGGAGAAGAGAAGGCTGCGTGGAGACCTCATAGCAGCCTTCCAGTGTCTGAAGGGGGCCTACAAGGATGCCAGAGAGGGAGGCTTCACCAGGGACTGTAGTGATAGAATGAGGGGTAATGGGATCAAACTTAAACAGGGGAAGTTTAGATTGGATATAAGGAATAAGTTCTTGACTGTGAGTGTGGTGAGGCACTGGAATGGGTTGCCCAGCAAACTGGTAAATGCTGCCCCCCTGGCAGTGTTCAAGGCCAGGTTGGACAGAGCCTTGGGTGACATGGTTTAGTGTCAGGTGTCCCTGCCCATGGCAGGGGGGTTGGAACTAGATGATCTTAAGGTCCTTTCCAATCCTAACCATTCTATGATCCTATATTAAAATTGTTATTTCAACAGCAGTAGTGTTAAAGGAAAATAGCATTTTTACAAAGCCTAATACATCTGAAAAGAAAATCACTTTAAGTATCTAAATATGTTTTCTATGCACAGTTTGAACTCCCGTTGTTCAAAGTGAAGTATTGCCTTTGGTGTAGAACATGAACTACTTGGGATAGAAGAGGAGAACAGCATCAAAGGAGGACCAACCATCTGATGCCTCAAAATGCATGTATTGATTTCGTATTTTGAAAGGCTTCCTTTACCTTGAATATTTAGCAGATTCAATGAAAGTCTGAACTGACCCCAATGAGTTTAAATCCTGTTTTAACTAAGACATGTTTTTTGAAAATTACGTAGTCATTAGACTATGGAAGAAAACCAACTTTGAAATATCTTTTATAAAGTAGGCAGAGGTTGCCTCTTAAATATTGTTTAAGTTAAAATACTTAAATAATCTAATTTTCTACTGGTTAATATTATACAACATGTTTTCAGTCTTAGACAAGCCACAGAGAAATTGAATTGACTACTGGATTCAACTTTGGCACTAGGTCTTTTTCACACTTGGATATTTTAATTTTATTCACCCTTCATTTTAATTATTAATAAATATTGACTTTCAAAAGGACCCTGTTCAGTATTTTACTTGTAGCAAAATCAAGAATTTTTTGCCATATTAGAGATGCTAGTTTTAAACCTAGGTGCTAGTTAATAACATATGTGAAAATGTTGAAAAGGAAAACCAAAAATATTCTTTGCATGGTATGGGGTATTTAGATTTCTTTTTCCACAGGACATACGAACAAGTGGCCATTAGGCCAGTACTTTCCATATAAATGTATATTTCATTTCAAATGCTATATCTATTCAGGAGAAAACTAAGCAGGAAACAACAAACCTAAACCCATGAAGCCTGGTGAAATGGGGTGGTGTTAGACACATTCAGATACATGAATAGTTTAAAAATATTTTCCAATAACAAATTCTCATTTTTTAATGATGAACACTCTCCATAACTGATCCAAAGAAGAAGAGCTGATCAACTGGAACAATTACTAAACTACCATCCTGTAGTGACTTCTACATGAGCCCAGTATTAATTATATCACTGAGCCCTCCTGTTCCGGATTAAGTTTCCCAAATTAAGTCCAACTAACAATTTTGTTTAAACATAATGAAAAATCTCAAAAACTCAAACAAAAATGCATTGTTTGATGTGAGCAACATTTTATATTTTTACTTTTGTTATATTTTTTTCTGAATTTTTCTAGAAGTTACTGCTGAAAAGGCCAGAACTGTGCTTAAAGCACAATTGAAACAAAAAACTTACTTTAAATAGAAATAATGAGATGTAGATAAATAAATAAATAAAAGTTTTTTAGGGTTTTACTCAGATCAAAGTTTGGTTTGGTTATTAAAAAAAACCAAAACCAAACCAAAACAGAATATTCTCCAAAAAAGTTCTCCATACAACTCTTTCCAAATTTTCAGAGCACGTTTAGGATTATAATAAAGGAAATATAATTTGATTTGGTGATTTCACTGAAACTATTTGAAGTAGTCTTTATCTGGAATTGAAATACTACAAAAAATTGCCTTCCTTTGCATGAACTGAAGATGCATCAGTATGGGAGGGAAAATTGCATGTATGTTCAACAATTTCTTTTCTTTTTGTTTTTGAGAACCAGAGGAAGTGGTTTTATGAAAAGTGAGAATAAAAGAAGTAGAGAACTATGGTTTTTTTCCATTACTAGCTTTTGCTTCAAATATACTTTAAAATATCTTTCTCTCATTAATACAACTCTTGCCACTGTTCATATAATTAGTGTCTGATCTACAGACAGGGAAGCTGCCTGGCAAAGTCTAGAGCACATACTTGGGGAAACCTAATAAAAGTTGCAGCTGGTACTCCTTTCATAGAAATTACAACTGTAGAGCGGAAAATGTGCTTGTGTCTGACCTGCCAAGGTGAAATGCTGCATCTTGGCACGCTATGCCCTCCCTGGGACTGGCAGTGACAGGGGATGGCTGGACACATGCCCCAATCTGTTGATCTGCCATGGCGATGATAGCCCTTGGAAGAATAAATGAGTAGGAGCCACACATTACATTTCACATCTTGCAGCTAAAGCTATCAGAGCATGCCTGCGTGACTCCCATTGCTGAAGCCATCCCCATGCATCCCTGCATCTAAATACAGCCCAATTAATCTCACTTTATTAAGAATTCAGATCCAAAAAAAAAAGAGGATATTTTCCCTACTGAGCTTTCATTTTTTCTTGTTTTGCAGTTTTGTTTGAGCACTTGCTAACCAGGTGCAGTGTTGGTTACCTGGCTGATGAGAGCAAAGGTGTCTGAATAATTTGTGGTTATAATAATAGTATGCAAATGCAAATATGAATTTATACAAAATTCCTTTATGTGTTTGTAAGTTCTCTCCAAACAGCTCAGTGTTATGGCTTTGTTAGACCTAATCTGAAGAATATTTTCCTGTGCATAATTCTGAGTCCATAATTCAGAATTTGATTCAAGGCTGAATCTTGGTGTGAGGTCACAACTGTTTCGTGCCTCACCGATTTCACTGCTGTGCTCCATATGAGTGCTGTCAAATGGGAACCTTATCTTGTTGATTTTGTAGGGTCACATTTTCATAGGCATTCAGTTCAATTCACTCAAAACATAACTGTTGTGCACCAATTTCAATTAGACATAAAAGTCACACCGAGATGCTTCTGTTTTGTGATTGGAAAAAGATTGCACAATGTAGAACTATCCCCTTTATACAGTAATGTTTTCATCAGTGAAAGTCTCTGTCTTCCACATGAGATGGGAAAGTTGTGAAACAGTGACATAAAAGTGATTTCCTGGGAGTCACCCAGCAGCATACTGCCAGAAATGGAAATTCCTTACTGTCCTGAAGCCAAACTTAGTGACACTACATTTCAACCCATAATTCAGCAGTGAAAAATATAGTATTTCTATAAATACTGATAGTTCAACATGTTCACCCCAGCCTGGACTCTGTAATCAGATGTTACCACAGCAGAGGAGGGGTTCAGGATAAAAAGAAGTAATTAAAAGTAAAATAAAATTATAGAGCTAAAGAAATCAGATGGACTAAATAACCCCGTAAGGTTAAGGCTAACTGCCTTTTTCTGGAGAAAGGTAAAGGAAATTCTTCCGGGAGAAAGAGAAGCCACCTTAGAGAAAACAGCAGCAATCAGTGCACAACAATAAAATCATAGAGTAACTGAAGAGTTCTTTATTATAAATACATCTAACAATTCATGACACTTTTTAAAATGGCCCTTTTAAAAATGAGCTGATAAAGCAACATTATTTCTCAGACTGATAACCAGCTTACTAGATTTCAGAGAGGTCAGAGGCTTCCTTGTTTATTCAGCTGAAGCAGTCTTTCAGCTCTCTGATCTTCTCAGTCTATCGTTACTATTAGTCTTCCTTGAGTTCTGCTTTTCAAATACCTTGTCTCAGGTGACTTTGGATTTCCTATTCAGCAATTTAACCCTACCAACAGTTTATAAAACAAGATAAAAATCCATAAATTAGGTGTCCATGGGTGCTTGTGCCCTACATCTTTGTCAAGGATGATCACAATCAAATGCTTGTTTCTCAAGACAGCCTGTCAGCCAGCACAATTACAGGTTCTCAGTTTGCCCTGCCTAGCACAGGGCAGAAGTAAGACTCTTGTAGCAAGGTAAATAGATTCATACTCATTCTTCACCTGTCTCTTTTCTGTCTATTTTCTTAGTTCTATTTATTTTCTTTACAGATTGTTATTAATACTGTCTTGATAAAGCAAAATATGCAATATTTATATTCCATTATGCGTATGGCTATTTCAGAGACAGTGTAAAAAACTGTTTGTGGTGCAAACATAGCTAAGCCAGGGGGAACCTAGGGAGCTTGGCAGCTCTGTTGTGTCACCACAGCAGTGTGAAGGCCAATGTGAGGCACTGGTCCAAGGTGCCACAGCTAAACTTCTAGCAGCACCCCCAGTAGTTTAAACTCTTTGAAACCTTGACATCCTCTGGATGTTTTATTTCTAGATCTGAAGGAAAATCCTGCCATCATTATGTAGAGCAGAGATTTTGCCATGGACTTCACTGAGATCAAAACTTAACTGTGGTTTGGGGTTTTTTTATATTTGAAGAAGACATGCTAAGGACTGAGAACATGACTTACAACCTCTGAGGCCCTTGGACAGTAGGAACAGTGTAATTCAGAAACATCTTTGCTATAAGTAGTGACAGTTTCTGGATGAATGCTGTGGACTATTCACCATCTGAAACAGAACCTATTACAACAAACTCCAAATTGTACTCTGTTGAACAAGGAAAGATGATAATGCTATAACAAATGCCTACATACCACTGGTCACTATGATGGAGTTGAGGGATGGGAGGGAAAATTTTTAGATTTCTGAGAGGAAATTGATACATATTTAAAATATTAATTCTAAAGTGAGCTTTAGTACATTGCTGAAAGGAAAAAAAATAGGATGATGCTGCATAGGTTTTGTGTCTTTTCCTTTCAAACTCCTCTAGGAACCATGAAATACTAGGAAATTCTGCCATGGTCTGAGGGTTTTCCTCTGCCTCAGAGCCTCCTCTGGAATGGCTCTGTCTTGGAGCATTATCTGGAGTCCCCACATCACCTCACACTTTGCTCCTATCCCTGACATGTCTCCCTCATCATTCTCACCCTAATATGCTCCCTTAAGGAATCCTGACAGGACAGGCTTGAAGTCTCCTGTCAGAGTCATTATGCCAAGAATCTCCATGTACACCTGCATATTTAAGACCCCTTTACTTCTCTCTCTGCATGCTGCAAAGAATTCAACATTGCAGTAAGTCTCTCACCTTAATTTCCTACTTCTTTCTTAAAGGAAGCATATTTGTTATCTCAAATATGAGCAAGCATCTAGGCAGTCAGGCAATGTGCTGACACAGGGGTACATCTCCGGTCATGAATTCCAACATTGTCTCCTGGCTGTCAAATTTTCTGCTTTTCTAGCAAATATGGCCAGTTGCACAGTGTTATTCCACTCATAACAAGCCTCCAGGCAGAGTACAAACCATTAATTAGTTCCCTCTGATTTCAACAATTCAGGCAGTTTTTCACCCTTGTACTAATCCACTCATTGAGACTAAAACGTCTGAACATGAATTCATGGACCATGTCAAAAGTTTTGTTTAGGTCAAAGTAAATAACAACCACTGTTCTCCACTTCATTGTCATTTCATTGTAGAAGGCAAAAAGGTTGGTCAGGTGTGGTTAGCCCTTGATTAATTCATGCTAGCTAGTCCCAGCCATCATCCTGTCCTTCCTGTGAGCAGTAACAGCTTTCAGGAGAACACACTACATAATTTTCTAAGGGATCAAAGTGAAGCTGATCAGCCTCTTGTTTCCTGAAGAATTTCTTCTGCTTTTTCTGAAGAGGGGTACAACACTGACATTTCTCCAGCCTTAACCCCCAATCTTCACAACTTTCAAACAAAATAGAGTGGGCTCTCTGTGATACCAGCTACATTTCTGAGCATCCCTGTATGCATCCATCTTGACCCATGGCCTTCAACGTGTCCTCTTAAGAGATCTTTGAAATAATTGTCTTCTACTATCGTAGATGGTAGTTTCTCTCCTTGAAAACTATCTCTGCATATATAGGCTTGGGAGACCTTTTTGCTGCAGGTCACAAAGACAGTACTGCGCAATTTTGCCTATCTGCATTTTCTGTCACTAAATCACCTGCTCCATTCAGAGCATTCAGAGGTGGGCTGATGTTTTCCTCTTTATTTTTTGTTTCTTTCACTTCTAATGCATTGGTAGAAGCTCTTCTGGTTGCCCTTGATGTCCTTTGCCAGTTTGAACTCTAGTGAAGATTTGCTTTCCTAGCACTGTCCTGGGTTCTATATATTTTTTATATTCTTCCTTTGTAGCCTGTCCTTCCTGTATATAGACTTTTTGCACTAAAACTCAGTCTTGACTTACCAAGCCAGTTTCCTGGTACATCTCATTTTCCTGAGCTCCAGGAAAGTGTTCTTGTGCTTTCTGTCCCTAGAGACATGCCAGCTCTCCTGAGCTGATTATTTTTTTTTCTGCAGAGTTGCCCCTCACAGGATCTTGTCTATCAGTTTTCCTGGAAAGCCAAAGTCTAATCTCCTGAAGTCCAGGACCTAGTACGTCTTCTTCATTCCTCTTAAAATCTTGGACTCCCTTATTTCACGGTCACTAATTAGCATATGTTTAGTACTATCATATGTGTTGATAGAAGTACAGAAACATGATTTAACTCATTCTATTTGGGTTTCCATTTTTCCTTTTAGATACCAAATAAATGTGTTTGGACTGCATTCAGAGAATCCTGTGCCTAGGAGGAATCATGAAGCTGTAGCCATAGGTTCCCCATGTAACTTATCTACATTGTTCAAGGGTACTGTCCTGGGAGAGTCTCCTTTTGCCTTAAAAACACCTTCGTTACGAACACATCCATTAATTCTGACTGCAGCCCCTTGTTGGTTCAATGTTCTGGCTCGTAAATTGCAGTAGTCCATACCTTGGCACCACATGGTGTCATCTGCAGTTTCTGCAAGGTATTTACTTCTAAATCATACCAGCTGTACAGCTATAAATTAAATGTGAGGCAAGAGAGAATCAAATCAATTAAACACGGTGCTATCATGACTGGTGGTGTCTAAAGTTTAGAAAATCTGCTTCATCCTGGTGAGGCTGAGTCCACCCAGAATTGCACCCAGAATTAAGTTTCACTGCTTCACAGTATTTTTCCATCTTGCTTTTCTGAAGAGCTTTCTATATTTTTTTGTAGTTCATCATATTTTGGGCATCATGGACTGTATTCTTCCTAACTTTAAGATGTTTCTTGGGAGGATTTTAAGATTTTTTAAGTGCAGTATACTCTAAATTAACTCAGACAAATGTCCAAAAAAAGGCAAAGGCAATGATGTCTGAGGCCTCAAAGCTCTTGTGGTCTTACAGCATTATCCCATCTCATGGCATTTCAAAGCCTTCAAACAAGTATTCATCCCATCTAAAAAATCTTTTGGTCTTCAGGAACCAAAGCTCCAGGGTTTTTGATCTCAACTCTTTAAGCCTTTCCTTAATCTAAAAGGCATTAGATTTGGTAACTCCTTCTCTGTTGATAGACCTTATTACTAGAACATGCAGGGTCAGAATCTGAGATTACTTCTTCCAATTTCAAATAACTATCTGCTTATTTATTTATAACAACTACTAATTTTTTCTTCTGAGGACATCAAGTAACTGCAAAAGTATTAGTCCTTTGGTCTTGCCTTACTTGAAGTTTGCCAAGAGGTCATTAAAGCGTTTCTAAGAAATAGATGTATCATTAAAGTTATCAGCATGTGACCCTTGATGTTCTAGTGGTTTCCATACCCCTTCCATTAGACGGTCAGGACTAAACACTTTGAGAACTGTTGTATAAGGAGCTGCTCAAAAAGGACAGGTAAATGACCTGTAAGACAAGATTTTTTTAATTTTTTTTTTTTTTTTTAATTAACAGTTGGGAATCATGTTGGGAATTATGTATATCTCCAGAATGCAAAGTATTTCTGGTTCTAGAGGAAACTATATGGAGTACTCTTTAAGGACCAAGCAAGAATTTGTTCCATGCTGATCTCCTGCTTTGCTTTTACTTTGTAAACACCAGTCCACTTCAGACCTTGCCTCCACTCCACAGTCCTCTTGACTGCTGGATCTGTGCCTGGATGGATGAGCCAAAGGGGGACAAAAAAAAGGTCCTATCTCAAGAAGCAAATTAAGGTAACATGAGGTAGGCTTGGGAAAGGAGAACCTTTGCTATTGATATGAAGGATATAAATATCTAAGAAGAGGAATTATCTCAGGATGTCCAAAGAGAATTTTACATAGTATTGAAGTGATATTCAGAGAAAAAAAACCCCAACATATTAAGATAAGTTAAAGAAAAAAAAAAATTCCTGAAGGTGAGATCTATTAGATTGTGGAACAGTCACCTGCTGGAAGCAGTGTGAGCAGAACAATTTCAGTTATATCATTCAAATGCTTCATGTGGAATTATATTTACACTGTCAACAGCAAGCATTTCCATTTAAAAAAATTGGTGCTATACATGCATGTCAAGCAGTCTACATTTAGAAAAGAAAAAAGATAATATTCGCTTTATCACCCACCCTATGTTTCTTGTTATTATTTTGCTTACCAGTGGGAACAGTTTTTATTGCTTTTTTCTTGTACAGATGGCAAAGAGAAGAATTGGAAAATGCATAGTGTTTCTAATGTAATAGAGGATTGGAGGTTTTTTCTTCCTTCAGAGAGTAAAGATCAGAGTGAAACTGTCTTCCGCAATTTGAATGTTTTATTTTTCCTGAATGGAGGAACACCTGAAGTGCTTAGGTGCAATTTGGTGCACAATATGCAACGTTACATTGCAGGGAATATATTTCTCAAGGAACTATTCTCCCCTTATGGCAGATATGTAACTGCTACTAACGACAACAGCTATTACACATTTGCCATAGGAAGCTGACTGCTGTGTCTTGCCCTGTTATGGCCATTTTGCTACGCTAGTATTTCAAGCTCTTCATATCCTTTACTAACCACAAGGATATCCCATATACATAATTTTTATTCAACAAAAATATACACATATAGAAACACAGATATTTATCATTGTTGCATAGTAATGCCTACACTTTAGTAGCAGAATTCCTAAGGGAAAAACACATCTATATGCATATATGAAAGGACACTTCATATAAAATTGGGCTAAAAAATCAGCACGTGTTTTAAAGCACATATCTGAACAGGGAATGTAACATTAGCCAGTGTGCAACCCGTGGTCAGTTAAGAGGCTTTTGGTGAACCATAAGTGTGACATAGCCAAGCATCTCTGCATGGCTCAGATTGCTCTGCAAGCCTGGCTCTCCATGGCTGCTCAAGAGTCTCAGCAGAACTTTGCTGGTAGCTGGTAGCCGAGATGACTTCCCAAGGCAAATATGGCAGCAAGCAGAGATATGTGAGGTTTCCTTTCACAGGTTACATTTGGTAGAAAAACCATTCAACCTGGCACTTTGCCTGGGCTAATTAGCCCAGTAGAGAAGATGGGTCAATCAGTTCGAAACACTATCATGTAACCAACCAACTTCTTGTACCTGAGCTGCCTCACTTAATGCTATCTTAGGTACCTGTTCAGGGTGCTGCAACTGTGCGATATTACTTAGCAAGGTATCCCAAGTAATCAGCACACAGACCAGGGAACAAAGGAAGCAAGCTAATGTGAATGCCCAGGAAAAAGTAAAAAAATTATTTCTATTGTGTTTAGTTTCTCAAAAATATTATTCTTTTTGAATAGATAATGAGGATGAACCTCTCGACAGGAAAAAACTACTTTCAAATCTTAGGGTTATATGAAGGCAAAGTAGTGCAAGAAGCTCTTTGAATACATTTAATAAGCATGTAAATTATTTGTCCCAGAAAATCACTAGAGCTATTTTAAAAATATCCATGGGTCATATATGTTCAGGTACATGATGCTGGCCTTAGAACCTTTGCTGGTTTTACTTCACTTATGATGCTGCATTTTTCAAATTTACACTGAAAACTGGCCAACAAATGGAGAAGAATATTGTAGAAATTACATAAAAATCTCAAATCTTTTTTAGCTAACTCATTTTCTACATAAGAGAAAGGCTATCACTAGCTCTGAAGAATTCCACTTCAAACTTAAAATATACAGTTAAAAAGTAAATACTGCCTCTAGTTCTAAAAACACAGACAAAATTGTACTTCTAAGACATAACCTTTGCCATCTAAAATGTAAGCAATCTGTGCGATACTGCTGAGAGAAATACAAGGTATTGGAGATAGCTGTGAATGGTGAAGTTGACCTATTCCGATCTCACGTTAAACTAACCAGGAATGCTTTGCCTTCCTTCTGCATTTGCCATAATCACTATTTATTCCTTTAAAAAGTATTGGAGCTTGTAAGATTGCATGATTTAAATTAATGCTAACTACTCTCTGTCACAGAAAATCATCAACTCAAAACAATGACCGCTCTGTCGGAACAAAGTGACATGACAAAATTTGCCTTATTTCTTACTGCTTATTTTGGTATTTGTTCATTATTTTAGAAATCCCATTAGCCTGCTAACTTTTTCAGTTATGTGGATGAAACATATTTTGCACAGATAATCTAACATTTCCTAAATACTTTTGTAATTTTACTGCTACTTCTTCAACTCAAAATGCAATATTACTTGGAAGAGCATTTAATCTGTATCTGTTGCAGCATATAATTCTTTGCTTTGAAAAATATCCTGGTATAAAAATATAAATGGTATGGATTTTTAAATGCTTCCCCAAAGACCAAGCTTTACACCTTAAATGATAAGATTGTATGCTTTCACTTATTAGTATTAGCATGCACGCACATTTATTAGTATTATGCTTCCTGAACTCAGAAGAAGATGCAAAGTAAACTTTTAATCATTAGTGCTTACAGCTCTGCCTTTTTGCTCTCCATGGATCACCTTTGACCCAAGCTTTTGCACAAGTTTGACACTATGCTGGCAGTTAGCAGAGCATGTCTGGAGTGGCAGAAGGAGAAAGCTAGTAGTGATCAAGGCAACCACACTTATGTGCAGATTGCAAGTTTCATTGCAAGGAGCAGGACATAAAGAGATCGCATGTGAGGACTAGCCCTAACAGATAAGTAGCTGGCTGACATTCTAAACTCAGATGTTTTCTACTGTTCATTTCTTTCTTAGAGAGAATGCCATCACGATCAGTTTCCATCGCATTCAGATCCAATTCAGACCACTACAATCCTATTGTGCTAAATTTTGCAGAGATAAAAAACCCCACAAAACTAACAAACAAAAACCAAACACCAAACATCCCTGCCCTAACTGGAAAAGGTGTATCATGGGTTCATGATAAAACACTGTTCAAAATTTAGATGTTCAAGCCCACACTTTATCATCTGTGTAAAGACATGTAGATATAGAAGAAAAAGCTCTGATATATCCTGGGTACCTGTTTGAAAATAAGGCAAACAGAGGTATCTACCTCTTTGTACTGACTGTAAGGGAATATAAAGTGACTAACCCATACTTCCACGTCTAACTTTTGATGTTCAAATTACAGCAGATAAATGCACTCCATACTGTGAAAGAAAAAAGTGGCTTAGAAGAATGGAGCAGAGAACAATCAAATATATGCATCATTATTTTTTATAATTATAAAAAAAGAATTGTAAACATCATTTATACTCATCTGTCCCCAACCTGCCCACTGGTAAGTGAATTATGTGCCATATATTATGAGACAAGATTTGTAAAAGAAGGCACAGCTTTTATTCAATGGATTATACAGTTTATTTGCTTTTCCCAGCTATAAGAGTGGGTTCAAAAGAAGTATTTACATCATTAGAGTCCTTCCTGCTCTCATATCAGCAAGATCAGAACTATAAAAATATTACCATGATGGCAAAGATAAGTTTTAAAAAGTAATTTGAAGAAGAAAATAGTGTCTATCAGGTCAGTTCTAGTCTCAATTTATCTGAGGAAAAGAGCTATTATTTACATAAAAAATAGAAAATTATAAAAACAGAGTCATTACATAATGTACTTATTCAAATAACAGGTCAGGATAAATACTGTACAACTCTGTGAGAATAATTTGCATTCTAGCACACACACAGAGTAAATTAGAGACTGGGGTACTATCAAATACAAACTCCTAAGAGGAATCATTGTGTTGGCTGGTGCTCATAGGTATTCAATCAGTGCAGAGTTCAAACAAAGGCACATCTTAACACAAAAATATATTGTAAGTCCATTACAGGAACGGCTCAAGTGAAGGTTGACCTGCTGGGAGTTGCATCTCTAGTCATCCTGGCAATCTCAGCTGGCATCAGAATTAACCAGACAAATCATAACATCCACTCTGAACAGTCATGCACCACTTCCCTATCTCCACAATCAACTGAGCAATCCTTTCTGTATTTTTTCCTATGGGACACATAAAAAAATGCACTTCTGCATGCCCTTGTAACAACCTGCATTTGTTAGAACTGCAAAGTTCAATAAGCTTCAGTGCAGATGAAAAAGCCAATAAAAATACTGATTAAAGTGAGAGAAACGGCTTTGCCAGTAAAGCACACTGGAGAACCAGCACTTCGGCTCCTGTGTGCTGATTGCCACATGCCTGATAGGATCATGCTTCATCATCAGCTTCTTTATTGTAAAGCCATAGAGAAAGGATAAGAGAAAACAGCTGGGACTTTGGTGAGAAATCTAATATGTAAGAAAAACAGGAGCGCAAAACCCAAAAAATAGTGACATTCAGAACAAACTCTCTGAACCTGTTTTAGAATGGAAGATACTGGCTTGTGGGCTTTTTTGGCTCCCAGGGAAGCTGAAGAAAAGATAGAGGATAAATTCCTCTGAGAACAGGAAGGCTTTTGTGCAAAATGGAGAGGACAACAGAAAGGTTCTTCAGCATTTCCTGGACAGGGAGCAAAGGCAGCAACCTAGAAGAGCAGTGATCGGTGATGGTGTGGGGATCACTTCCAGAGACCACAAGCAACACTGGTGGTTTTGCCCTGCCATGGGACACCCCCATCACCAAGGCCTGGCTGCCATCTACTCTTTTTCAGTGGCTTGCACTAAGTGTTGCTGAGGAGCAGCACTTTTTATGCTCTCCAATGGGATATACATTTGCATGCTCCATCCCCTGACCCCACATTCTAGGGATGACATGCCCCACAGAACACAAAAGCAGATAAATGCGGAAAAAGTTATTATATGAGGTTTGGGTTTTTTTCCCCCCTTGTGTCAAGTTAAAAGAGGTTCTAGGTGAGAAGAAGCCAGCTGCAGCTGCCAGGATAAAAAGGCAGCTATTTGAACCTAATTTGATATTTTAATTCCCGCAGCCTAAAAAGCCTTCAGTTAACTAAAGGCCAAGTGATACTCAGCAGAAGAAAATCAAAAAAAAACCCCAAACTGTACAGAGAGAAGGATGTTTTTTAGTCCCCCAAAGTGAAATGCTGTGAACCATACAATTCCAATTTCAAACTCCCACTTAAGTATTCATATGGACATCCTTTGCACCACAGTGGGAGTAAAGGCGCTCCCAAAGTCACAGTAATACAGCTCTTCCTCATGGCAATATACTTCAAAGGAATAGGTTTACACATCTACTTACAGGTGCTTAGGATCGATTTGAAAATGTGTGAGGCATAGAGGCTCAGCTGACCTCACAGATTAAACATGATATGTAATTTCTACAGTAACTTGCAAAACCTTCCCAGGGATGCTTTCCTCACCATAAATCTTTGGTTTAGTTAAACAAACAGTGAACAGGAACTTCTGGCTGTTTGCAAGTGGCTCTATAAAAAATATTTGATCATTAGAGGACTCAGGCACCCTGCAAAGTATGTCACAAAAAAGAGAGATAACAAACATTGGAGCAACAGCCAGCAGTGCAAAAGAAGAAGAAAATAAACAAATGTGTAAACCTTACCTGAGGATTTTTTTTTTTAAATTATTTTATGCAATCATATCAATAAAAAAATATATTTGTGATTTAACAGACTGAGGTTGTGAAAGATGGAGAGAATAGGAAAGAACGGTTCAGAATTAGCAGTGTTGGAGTGATGTTCTACAATTTATGACATTATTTCACACAGATGAGTACAATGTAAAATGTTAATTTAGTCTTTTGAAGTTAAAAATACTCCAAATATTTCTATTAATTAAATGGGAGTTAGTCTTCAGTATGAAAAATACTACACTGTAGCTTTAATAGTCCTCTTGGATCACAGTTTTGGGCAGGTGAAGGAGAAACAGGTAACTGAGAACAGTCAGGAGGAATGCACCAAAGTTAAAACATGCCTGACCAACCTCACTGCATTCTATGGTAAAATAAATAAATTTGTGGATGCACAAAAATGTGTTTCTCCCTTTTAAGTACAGTATCACCAGTACAGAGAACACACAGAGAAATAATAGGTATCTTCTAATTGTTGGTTGTGATATACCTTCAAATTTCAGCATCTGTGTGACACTGTAGCAAGCCCAGCTTCATGGCACACCAGTGTAGCACAAAACACATAAAAAACTTGAACGTAAGTCAGCAGTATGATGCTATTGCACAAAAGTACATTTCACTCTGAAACACAAAATCCTATTTCTATTTTTCCTTTCATGAGCACTAGTATTGAGGAACTCTGATAATATATAAAATTAAACAGCATAAAGCAAGGTTCCAGTGCTCCTAGTAAAGCCTTTGATGAGGTTAGAGTCAACATACTTCACCACACAACTATTAATGAACCCAAACTGCAGTGGCTCCAATGTTCCTTTCCACCAGAACTAAAAGAGCTCTCCAGGATTGCCTTTTCCTTCACAAAAAGTCCTCCTCTGTAGGAAGCCATACTTTTGTCTCTTCTGACCCCACCACAGGAAAGACATAGAGTGAATAACTAGCTGGTGTTACTACCAATTGCACATTTTGTTCTTCACTGTCACCATAATAATACCAGAATGCCAACAAAAATCAACAACAAAAATAAGCTTATGGATAAAGAGCAGCTCTGAAGAGCTATGGACACGTTCAGCTCTACCTTCTGCTGAAGGTAGAACCTCCACTTCCCTGGGCTGTGCAAAACTTTGGTTGTTACCTCATCACACTCCAAAATGCAATTTTGGACTGCATGAGACATATTTTTAAATTATTTCTAGCCTTCAAGGACTATCACTTCATCCTAAACAAGATATGAGTCATACATACAAGCAATTTGTGTTAGCCATCTCTAGGCTTGGCTATTCTGATTTACTAGGTCTGAAATTGAATGTGAAGATACTATGCTGCTCTTTGAGAATCAGAAAAGCATTCAACCACAGATTGGCTTATATAATATTATTTCTAACAGAGAGTAATTATGGTAGTAATAGGATGGAATCACCAAGAAATGCTGATTAGGTTTTGCTGTGAGGGGGAAGCAAAGCATCCATGTGTGCCATTTAAGCCACAAGGTAAACTGAGTTTGCGTTTGCCTTCTACAGAACACTGCAGTGCAGTAGCCCTGACAGAAACACAAAAGTTAATTTTACATAAACGTTAATTTATGCAGTATAGATTATATTAATTGTTTTTTTAGAGATACATGAGATGACAATAGTACTTAGGAAAAATAAATTTTTTTCTGTATTTGTCAAAATTCCTCACAATTACTGGAGCACATTGCTGACCTTGTAAAGACTAAATATGAAGATTTGCTTTGGTGAAGTAACAAGAGCTACAACATTATGAAAATTAAGTAAATAGAAGGTAAAAAAAAAAAGCCTCAGACCATCACCATGAGAATACACACTTTCTGGTGATAAGGAAAATATAATTCAAGAGAACAAATAACTCTGACTTCCTGTCACTATTAATGAAATTTCATTTACCTTTTCCATTTAGCAGCTATCAGTCTTCATATATCAAATTTAATTTTGCACAGTTATACATTATTTTTCAGTTGTATCAATAAATTAACCTCATGGATTGTAAAGCCAGATGGGACCACTATGATCATCTAATCTGACCTCATAAACCAAAGAACATTTTTCTTGATTAAGTTCAAGCGAGTGCGTGTGCACACACGTACATGTATACACATATTTTTTAAATTGAATGTCTACAATTATAACAACTCAAATTCTGATTTAAACCCACATCTGCGAAATTAACTGGATTATGGATTAGACCCTTCTGGGTGACACTTCCAAAACATAAAAACGAATTTTCTTTTTTTTTGGTTATTTGACTGCCATATTGGAAAGATGGTGTCACCTGCCTTTTAGCATACAATAAGTGTATTTCAGTGTGGGAAAAGGATGAACACTTTAAAACTAAAATTTATCATTATCTTTTACCTACAGCACCTGAATAATTGTTAAAAACAATTAATTACCTGCATACCAGAAAGCACATTTAATTAGCTGCTCATAAACAGAGTATACTTCGAAAGCCCTCCAGGGGGGATAAGTGCAGAAATTCCATTAACCAAAGTTGTGCGTGAATTTGAGCACTTCTTCAAAAACATACTCTGGAGACCACATCTATGCATATTAGTTTTTCTCTTCAAAGTACCTTCCCTTCTTCCATGTGTGCATGAATGAAAAGATCTGTCCAGCTACAGGGGTACAGGTTTTTATGAATGGAGGAACAGTAGGGATTTTGCCTTTTGTAACTGAGGTACACACGGATGCTAAGCTTTCCTTTTTTTTTTTTTTTTTTTAATAGGTTCAGGGAAAAGTTATAGAAATTACATCATCAGGACAGGATATGAAGTGGAAAATCTATATGAAAAGACCAGCTTCAGTCAGAGAGGAACTGAGTCTCAGTCACTAGGTTTCTGGGTTTGCCAGGCAGCTGTGTTTCCGAGCATGAGTAATTCAAAACTCCTCCCCTGTTTTGTTACAATATTAAGACAATAGCATAATAGTGGAAAAACACACAACCCACCTCTTACTCTAATGATATTATGACCACTGAGAGACACACACAGAGACACATACACAAACATACCATCTCTCACACGTATTCACTAAATCCAATTTTCTCTTCTCTCCAGCCTAAAATGAGCTTCATCCAACTTACTGAAGCAAACAAATGTATGCTTTCTTTCTCTTGTAAAAGGAAGAAGTTATCTGGATTCCCTCTTGATGAAGTAACGTCAATCCTTGTCTACCTTATTCCTTTACTGCAGAAATTGTCAGTTTCAAAATTAATGGTCCTTCGCAGAGAGGAATGCCTATCTGAAAGCATTTATCTGATAGAGCTGGTGACATTTTTCCAAAGAACCATCCTCCATCAGGAAATACTGTTTCATTGAAAGTTTTAAGTGAACATGTTGATTTTTATAGTATTTGACAGAAAAATGTAAATGCTTCAAAAAAAAAATGGAACATTGGGTTTTCTTACTTGATTTTGTCCTAACGGTACAATCTTGTTCTATTTCTATTTGCATTTGTTTTAAAACTTAATTTCTAAATAATGCAATATTGTTTTCTATAATTCAATATTATATTCTAATGTGCTGAGATTGTCAGGCTGAACTTTTTTGACATTGCTGAAATGATTTTTTAGTAACAGTGGTCTAGATGTTTAGAAATACATTTCCTTCAAAATTTCTTATTGGAATTTCTTAAGTTACAATTTTTAAGTTTTATGTAGATTGAAAGGAAGTTAAATACTGGTGTTTCTCTGAAGAAGATTTATAAAAAATCAATGTCTAATAACTATATGAGTAGGCAAGTTCATGTAGACGATTTTTTATTTTTATAGTGTGCTTGTTTTCTTTTTTTGTTTCTCAGTACAGGTAGTTCAATGTCTTCCAGAATGCATACAACACAAAAAAATTCCACATACAGTGTTCAGCTATGCATTGCCTGCAGTCTACATACATTACTGGTTTTATTGCTTAAAGGAGGAATTTTTAATGAAACTATTTGTATTTGGTTGTAGTAAATTATTTAAAGCTATAACACATATATTTGCAGTTATGTGTACATCTCTGTCTATGTATTGACTCCCATCCCAAGCACTACTGTTCAAAGAGGTTTTCACTATACATTTACTTGCTAGAGTAAATGTTTCCCTCCCAGTTCATACCTCACACAATGGGTTGTGAACTGTGATGACTTAAGAAAACTTAAGGCAGAGCTCTTGTTGAAAACCTCCCAGTTTGACTCTCTAAGTGATGTTTTAGAAGCTGAAGCCAAATTTCTTTCAATATTATTGATCTGCTGTAGCCAAAGCTGATGCATTTACTGAATCAGAAAGGTAGTTTGTCTCTTGTGATTTATGCATTAATATGTAATTTTATGGTAGTCTTAGGCACTGCTTATATTGCAGTAACAGTGTCAAACAGCCTAATTATAATGTGATTGATTCCCTGGTCAGAAGAGGTGAAAAGTTGCCAAGTAGGCAAGATGCTGAATGGATGAAACCACCATTTGTCTGGAACTAAATCCCTCAGCAGACTCTTGTTTCACCTTAGGTAGCAAACAGTGATAATGTCTGGAGAAAGCTACACGTTTCACATATGCTTTTGCCAAGGTTCAGACACCCACTGACCATGCTGTGGCCCAGTCTCCTGGCTTAGTTTGTACAACATAAACACAGCTCTGTCTCTTCCTTTTCTTTGCATTTGAAACATACACACATATGAAGCCAAATCCTCCCATCATTCAGAGAGGCTATTTTTCTTCTGCCTTTATTCAGCCAAAATTCGTGTGGCTTACCCTTAGAAATGAAATGACAAAGAAATAAACAAAAAGGAACAGTCAGCCTCAACATGTCTCCAACCATGAATTAAAAGAGTTTATCTTTCTGACACTTCTCAGATAAAGTTGGTGACCATTCACACTCTCCAAACTGAACAGAAATTTAATTTTAAAAGCTTCACTGTTTCTTTTGCACAAAAAGACAAAATATTGCAGAACACAGAAGAAATGTTTGTTGATATTTTAAAAAATATATAGTAAGGATTAACAATTTCTTTTTTACAGTGCTTTGAAGTTATGAAAATCATTGTTAGCCCTCTGGAATTTCTTATGATAGCATTAGTTATGATGAAACAGTTTCAGGTAAACAAGGAGTTCCTTATGAGTACTTCCACAGTATTTCCACCACAATTCAACATTAAGTGACTGTAAAGTCACTTAGAATTTTTAGCGTCAGCTGAGATATGGTACATTTCACATCCGCACTAAGACACAGCCTCCAAAGGAATTTGAAGAAAAGAAAGGCTTTGCATTGTTGTAAGAAAGACTATGGTGAAACAGCAAGGCTTTTCTTGCCTCAGGCTACAATAGCTACTAGTTTAACTCAGTGGTCAGAGCACTCCCTGAGGAAACAAGAAGCCTCCTCTACTGCCGGCAGTAACTTTCCTTTTGTTAGCAGCACGTGAACAAAATTATTTTTAAAATAACACCACATGTATTAAATATTCCAAGATGACTTACAAAAACAATGTTCCATATGCGCAAATGAGATTTTGGCAAGCACAAAATTATATGCAGAAATTACATTTGGGCATGGAAAAGACTTTTCACTAACCCAGATAGATATTTAATTTCTATGGGATAAATTGCATGCTACCTATTCACTAACGTAATTTTCCCACTGATGATTGACATTTAGATATCAAAGAGGAAAAAAGATAGCATAACATTAGATTGCACATCTCTGAGGAGTAAAAGGTATTCATTAGACTAGGTATTGCAGCAAATGGCATGCTAAAGTCTTGACAAAAATCATGTCAAAAGTCATGTCAATCTGTTTTTTTGCTACCTCAAAAGCACATCTGTCTGTGGATGACAATCACTCATACTGGCACCTGAAATATAACAAATAATACCCACACTCGAAAAGATGAAAGCCAGAATCAGTGTGCGACACACTGCATTTCTGATTGGTATTCAACAACATAAAAATGCAAATAAACAGGGCTTGAGCATTCCTTCAGGGACAGTGTGCCTCTGAGGGGCAGTATGGAAAGAAGGAAACCATGGTAAAATAACTCAGGCCCTTACAGGGAGGTGTGATCCACAAGCATCAGCAAAGCCCTGGAGTAGGAGGCAATTGCCACACATTCCTCCACAGTGTTTCTTTCAGCCAGTTCAGAAATATATCCTGTATATATGTTCAGTATGCCTTGGCTCCAGAGAGAGTCCATGCAAGTCCCTGTAGCTGAAAAGAAGATGGTGTCCTTGACTAAACCTTGTCAATTTTTGTGCAAGGGCTAAATCGGAGGTGGAAATAAGGAGCAATTTTTTAGAGCTTTAACAAGAATTGAAAAAAATTCCGAATTCTCCCCCTGGGACAAAGCCAGGACCTATGTTAAGAAAATAAAAAGAGTTGCATTGCAGAGTAACTGGACAAAAATTACTTCCTCACACCAGACCAAACAATTCAGATGAAATGCACTACATACTGGAACATGTATCCTGCAGTTAGTGTCTAGTAATGCTTTCCTCAAAATGAATAATGCTAATAATGTAACAATCGGAAATAATAAAGGAAAGGAGGAAGATTTGCATTATCTATGTTCATTAACCCAAACTATAATGCTTCCCTTAAATATTAAATACTATTCTATGATTAGAAATACAATGTGAAAGACTAAAAGAAATATATTATATGGTGGATTTTTTTTTAAAGATTTTTTTTCTTGAGAGACAATGGGAAAAGCAACTCAACTACTTTAATCCTGTAATCTCTCTGGTAGCAATCAGCTTGGGGTACATTTCAGTTTGTTCACTTGTCATCTACATTAAGGGTCCTTCAATGAGCTTTTCTTTTAAAGTAAATACAGAATGACACATTTATAATTAGATCACTCTGACCATTCCTTTTCAGGCTTGAAGGATATGAGATGTGGACATCATGCAGCCCCTCTCCTGATCAGTGTGCTAAGGAGCTTATACTTTCACTGGTGATTAGTGAATTGTAAAACAACCAACAAAATATACTATGGATGCTGCTGGTTCAGATATTGTGGCCTCAGTTATTCCCTTCATGCAGGGTCAGAAATATAAGAAATGTTTTGAAACACACTGAAAAATAAAAACAATTCAAACCAATCCTGAATTTCAACCAGAAATTATTCAATAATTTTATTTTTTTATTCATTATATTTAAGGACAATATAGATTCTGTGAACACAGCAGCAAGCAAAACTCCTGTCTCTGTTGCGCTAAGAGCAGTAAGTATATATTAAGACCATACGGAATACAGTACAGTATTATATGTTAGTGCTTATAATTCCCCTTGACATTCAAACATTTCTTAACATTCATGGCCAAACTGTTCATAACATTATTTCTTACTAAGTGATAAAATGAGATATTTTTGTTCGTTCTCTCTAGTTCAGGTTTGGTTTTAATCATTCAAGGCTTTGGTATCTATGAACAAATTTCTCAATAGATGCATCATATAATTTTCTTTGATAATCTAGGAATAGCCTAATGATGCTAAATTTTCGTGAGCTTTTCAAAATAAGAACTGTGTTCCAACAGGAGGATTGATGCTTGCCTGCTTTATTTCTTAATATATAGAACAAAAAAACTTCCATTTTTAATGACACAGAACAAAAATCAGAGACAACTGCCCCATGTGTGTTCCTTGGTTGTATTCACTGATCAGGAAAAAATACAAGAATGAATCAGTACTTCATCTGTTCACCTATAACTTTACTAAGTCAACTTTGGGGATTTAGTGAATCAGCAATGTTCTTTAGCCTTCTGATTTTTACTGGGACTATTCAGCACTAACACAAACCTCCTGGGATCCCCAACTCTCTCACTTCCATCAAGACTATAATGAAAAACCATCCAACATTTGCTACTGTTCCAATCTCCCTCACTATACAATGAAAACAGCTGATAATTTCCCACCTTTATCTTCACAAAATAAAGCTTTCTACCCCAACCTGCTATAGTCAACAAAATCTCCCTTGCTTGTTTTTATATTGTTCTGCAGTCTACACTTCATCATTTTTTTTACAGTAATTGGTTCACTTTACCAAATCCTCACCCAGTATCATCTAGCATTTTAACATCTATGCTCCATTTATAATCAAACTTACTATTTACCATGTCTCATCCATCAAATCTCTTTTCAAATAACAATACCCTGACAAATCTTAAGAATCCTAATCCCTCAGTTCTCGTACCTATGGCTACTCCAATAGTGCTAAATAAAACATGGCCAGTGACTGAGCTCTAGTCTTGAGGCCCCTTCTACTCTACACCATACTTGACCATGGGCCTCCTCTGGGCACTTGCATTACCCTGTGACCATAAGGAATAATTATTTAACGTTTGCAGGGAGCAGTTCAAAATGTCTGAAATAAGGGCTGTGCTGTAGCTCACCAGAGAAATATTTCCATTCCATGAAAACCATGTATGCTGATTTCCCTAAAGTACACTATGAGGACATATAAAAGGTATTTGATGCCATAAAGTCTTCAGGAAAAGTGCTGGAGGGTTATAAAGAAAGCAAAATCTGGGGCAGTCTTGTCACCTACAAGTAGCAGATCTAGGAGTGGGACGTTCCTTGAGCCGTAGTCAGAGATTGGCAAAAAGTCCTGTTTGCAATGGGCCAGAACTATGCTCTGGATCATGTTAGTGACCTTAATAGTCAGTAATCCACTGGTCAAGACTGCTTTCTGACAATGTCTTATTTAGCAGTTTAAAAACCGTGTATCTGGCAGTACAGGCAAACATACTTGTTCCCTGTGTGGTAAAGGCAGTTATAAAATTAGATAATCTATAGGACAAGTAAACTCATATCGAAATATGTAATCCTTTAAGTAACTAAACATCAAAATGGAATTGAAAAGTTTACTTCCAGCATGGGAGTCAACTCAGATTAAGACAGCCAAAAATAAGTCCTTACCTGTGATCTACACATTGATGCAGTCAATGAGGCTAAGGGAGTCAAAAGAGCTGTTGCATTTATACAAGGTAGATGGCCACACTAAATTCAGCTAATACGAGTGACTGCAGCAGGAATGCAAACAACAGTCTCACATGTAGGCATGTTTAGGGTCAACCCCATCTCCAGTCTAAACTATAGTTTAGACTGCTTACTCACTGGTATCTAGTGGTATCTGAGATGCCCTTGCATAATTTGTTTGGCCTCATGCAGTCACTGCAAAAAGATGCACACCTGTATGTCTTGTGTCATACCTGACAATTAATGTGCAAGTATCAAGTGCAATTTCAACAGGGATCAGACACCAATGGGCTGTCAGAGGAATTAAGGTTGAGCTGTCTGGACTCTGTCAGTGAGGGAGACACCTTCACAAGGCAGTTTAGTCCTTCTTGCGATAATGGGGACACAATGAGCATCTAAATGAGACGTTTAATATTTGATAGGAGTAGGATGGCATAAGTCCCGAAATAAGGAGCCTACATAACCTACATAAACTACTTATGATGCCTCTATTCCATGCATCTTTCTATGAGGGGTGGAGGACCCTCCAAAAGATATGGTGACTATATCATTAAAGAGCTGCAAATATCTGAACTAAAGGATGCAGTCAGAAATCCAGCCTAATGCCACTGAAGTTAAAGATACTATAATGACTATTTCAACAGTGTAAGAGCTTTAGCTGAAATTTCTTAGCTGGCACCAATTCTCTCTCACACAAACTAGGCATTGGAAATGATTACACCATTAGAATATATATTATATGGCATACAATGTGTGGGATTCTGAAAACGCTGCTGTTGAATCACTGTTCACAAGTCATATCAACAACAATTCTTAATCTAGCATTATGCTGTTAAATT
This sequence comes from Coracopsis vasa, assembly GCA_026283785.1. Taxonomy (NCBI): domain Eukaryota; kingdom Metazoa; phylum Chordata; class Aves; order Psittaciformes; family Psittacidae; genus Coracopsis; species Coracopsis vasa. The sequence goes on from JANHGB010019603.1 coordinate 23,787, forward strand.
AACTCCCAAAAAGGTAAATTTTACCACAATGAGATATCTTATTTCTAATTAGCAAGAAAAAACAGTAAATTGTTCACCTGTCTTCTGTAGTCTTGATTTCCTTGGGCACTACAAGTACAAAGCTCTTCAGAAGAAAAATATTTTTTAGTCATGGGCCTAAATGTGGATTTGGAAGCTTAATTTTAGATATTTAGCCTTACAGTAAAAAGACTAGTAATCATAGTTGTTGGAAGATTACTAAATTAAAAAGTACAAAGCATGACTACATATAGTCCAGAGAAAGCCAGATCAGGAAGGTTGTAAGGAATACAACATAACATTATTACATGAAAGAAAAAAAATGCAATCAGGTAAACAGGGAAGACAAGATAAAGAATTATAAATTTGTAATGGAAGAAAGGAAGACTGTAGAGATACTTAAAGAGAGGAGTGAAATGGTCAAATCACAAGCTACAACAATAAACCTAACAGCTACACTTGCTATCTATTAGAGTTGTTTGAGTTGGTTAGGACTGGGAGCAGATGCAAAGAGAAAATGTTGGAGAGTCAGCAAACCTTATGTAGAGCCTATAGATGAAAAGGAACAAAAGAAAAGAAATGAAAATGACATCCAAGGTGATGGGGAAAATGTTTTCATCAGCAATATGCATTAGCTACATGTATCTACTCTCTAGAAGTTACAGGCCAATAGCCAAGAAAAGGAAAAGTTCAATACATTTTAAATTCTGGTGTTCAATTTTTAACTCAACTCTGACATACAGTTTACGTAAATTAAATATGAAGACTGAAACACAAGTTTTCCAGCAAATATTGAGGGGCCATGCCTTTTGAAAAGTGTATAAAATAGTTCAGGCGAAATCTAAGGCCATACAAACTGTCAGCAGGACACTGTCTGTTTATACCAGGCAAGGCTCTGAGATAATAGATCTGGCAGATCATTCCAAACCAAAACAGTGATTGACATTAAAATACAAGATTCAGAAAACTGATAACGAAAGAGCACAATGACAATGTTTGGCATGTAAAAAAAAAAAGCAGTTTTTCCCTTTCAGTGTCCTATTGCTAGTAAAGACAGTAACAAATTTAAAAAAACACTGATTTTCTGAATTACTGGAACTGCAGATAAGAAAACACTGGGCTTGATTTTACCTTCATAACATTTAATATGAGATCAGAACATCTCATACTGGTACAGATTCATTGATTTCAATTAATTGAACCTTCTGAGTAACTATAAATCAGAGAATAGAATCAGGACTCAATGAGTATGACTACTGCAAGGAGACAGCAAAACTCTCAGGATTAGTTGTTGGAGAAAAAAGGCTTTCAATTTAGGGAATATTTTATACCTGTCTATGGAAAGCACTAAGCAGTCAGTGTAAGGTTTGCATGGATTTTTATAAGCCCATGTACTAGAAACACCACCTTAATTGAGCTAATTTAACAATGTTCTTTCTGATCAATGTATGGATTTAGTTATAATTTGATTCCTGGCCCAGTGATCACCTTTATATAGTTCTGCAAGTGTACTGATAATTTGGATTGCACACGAATATGTAATGAAATATTTTATTAACTAATAAAACAATGATCAGTCAGTTCATGAGAAATGGTGCAGATTTTTAAGAGAAATGGCTAGTTTTTCTAGTGGGGATTCTCACACAAATGTTACACAGTCTGCTGTTTCTGCAGCAGCCCCATCTTATTTAATAATGAGAGAAGAGTGTCATTGTATAGGACAGGAGCTTGCTATTTATCACTACTTGTGGAACAAAATATGATTGCAGGGGATTTCTGTCAAAGCCAAAAGGAGAGCTGAAATTGTTTTGCTTGCTTTATTTTTTTTTTTTTTTTTTTTAATGGGCTCTATGTACACGAAAAAATATGCTATTAACAGAAAAAAATATTTTCAAATACGTATTCTTTCTTTAGCAGACCTTTCATCAATACAGTGCTTTGAAGCACCGAATCCATATTCCTACCCACTCAAAATTCATTAAATTCCCATTAATCTTGTTTAAAAACTTAATTAAAACCTAGTCTTGCACACAGCAGAGCAAGATACTCTTTATGAGTAATCCCACAGAAATCTTGTTCTTAGGGTGAATAAAGTTACCCAACTGATGTTTACAGATGAAAACTAGCGCATACCAGTGGATGTATTTTGACCTCCCTTACATGACTGTAACTCAAGTCTCCTGTTGTCCTTGGAATTAATCAATCTAAACTAGTTAATATTGCTGTCCAAGTATTCCTGATTTACTTCTGCATGGTGGACAACAGAATGGTGTCCTGAGACCACCACAGCCTCTGCAGATTTGACAGTAGTTTTGTCCTTTCTGTTAGGAACACTGAGCAAAACTTCTAAACAACCACTTTGCTGTGACACACAAGCAGAAACACTTCCCTCTTTTTTTTAATAGGCTTCATTTTGTATTTAGCAAACAGCGGAATTCTACTGTAGAGAAGTCTAACCTGACTTTTGCTATTTCCCAGTCTCTCAGGATCATTATTTTCCTGTACTGTTTTCCAAAATCTCAGTTCAGCTTGAGCTGGAGGCAAACAGGTTTTTGACTTCAGATTTTCATTTGGGCTCATCTTTCAAACACTTATTATTTTCCTTGCTGGCATATGTTTGCCTATCATCAGTTAGAATCTGCATGATTTTACATTTATAAAGAAAAGTTAAGCAATTCAACCAAACCCATAAACTTTTTTTCTAGGGACCAAAGTGGCAGCTTTCTCATTACATATCAATTTACAGCTCAAAATCAGGAATAGATCAATGCAAGCCATCTGCACCTTGCAAGTTTTAACATATCTCCCTTTCGTCACTCTTAGTAAAGCAGAGGAAGTTATGCAGAGCATGTGGTCTGCTTTCACAAATAATTTCTATGGAAAACAGCAGTCAGACAGTAATACAGGCCCAAGGTGACCTCATTACTGAAATTTGTTCTAGTTGTCATTAGACATATCACACTGTGTCACTCAAATCAGGAAAGGAATAAGAGATACTGACACGCAGCACCAGTGATTAGAGATGAAAAATACTGTTATGCCATAAGAATCCCTTGGTGGAAAAGAAATATGTATAGTGTTTAAGATTTATTCACACACACCCCCTCCCCCCCGATCTGTCACTACTGCTTTTATGGCTTTATTCTTTTTTTCACTTGTTAATTCTCCTTCACAAGGGACACCACCTTTTCCTGAAGAATATTTCAGAGGCCAATGCTTACTGGCCAGCTAACTTGCATAAATATTGCTCAATTTTTGATAGTGAAGCCCTCATGTTTATAAAGATATTTACTGCAGTTGCAGGAGGCCAACGTGAACTATTGCTTTTTTTGTGTTTATCAGTGCAGACTTGTCACAGCCTAACTGTAGACACGGCTTCATTCTTCACAATTGCAAGTTATGATTAGATCAGGTCAGGTTTTGGCCTGATCTTTAAATCCATAAGCTGCAAAGAATGATACCAGTCATTCAGAAGATGGCACGTTCCTCTCCAGAAGCAAAGCATGGTTGGCAAAGACCCTAGTGAGAGGAATTAAAGCATCCAGCCAATTGTCAGTTCCTATTTCTAGTTTTTTCCACCTTGGTAACCAAGGATCTGGTCAATCCAGCCTTTGGAACTTTCTTCCCAAAGGATGCACTTCCACCCAAATTTACATTTAATTATTTACTATTATGCTGCCCATATATGTCCTAATAATTTCTATTTATGTCTTAATTTCTTTCCAATGCACTTTGCACTTTGCTAACTTTCTGGTGAGGCAGGACTGCGTGAATCTGAGTTACCTATCTCCTTATAATGACTAAAGTATTTGCTTCTTCTCTCTTGAAAGTATTTTAGTTCTTCTTGTCATTCATACATCTGGCCCAGTTGCATGTTTTCTTGAACAAATGTATTTATGGTTAACCCCTTCTCTTTGAAGTCTAAGACAACATTTTTTATCACTGCCTTCAGAAGGACCACTATTTGATTTTCAGTCAAATCTAAATACAATCTCTCTTAAGCTTTTAATATTTTGTAAATTTCCCTTTTCACTAGAATTCCTTTCAGTACCAGCAGTCCTGCAGAATGTGAAAATATGTATATTCCATTCAACTATAATGCTCAGAGGTTATTTTTTTCTCAAGATGTATAGTTTTTATCCATATATTGTCAGATTGGTATCTACTACATTTATTAGTTCTATCTGGAATATTGGCAGTCCTATTATATTATTAACTTTAACAATAAAAAAAAAATAGGACAATCTAAAAATCATAAGTCCAGTCTGTGACAGCTCATTATACATTATAAACCAGCCTCAGAACATCTGTGGGTAAATTGTCTCTTGTGAACTGCTCTACAGCTGTTAGGGTTCATGTTGTTTCCTTATAAGCTAGAAATAGGAATTTTTATTACCTCTGGCCATAATTTAAATTACATGAGCCCAACTCCATGCTGTAGATTAGTGTACTGCCATGCAGGTCGGTTTTTATTTTGGCATACTACAATGCAGCTCACACGTGAACTCTATCATCAGCAGACATGTGATGGGAAAAGAAAGGATAAACACACACAGTATTAAAAATGCTAGAACAAAACCTTAGGTCTATAAAGAATTATTGCTGGACTTGCACCTATTCTCATAGGTTATATTCTTGGCAGCTTTACATCACTAGAGCGAATGGCTCAAGCACTTTGCTTGTACTCATCAAACACTCTAAAGGTCAGTGCTCTCGCCCTTTCACTAAACATCACCAAAAATAGCTACATCGCAGTTCTAGGGGCTCTTGTTTTATTTATTAAATAAAATTTGTTCTAAAAGGTTTTTTTCCTGGCAAAAAATGAAACCAGACATTTCTAACAATGTTTAAAAGTGGGAATTTGAGTAATCTTTGCAAATAAAAAATCTATTCCACTTCAATATTTTAAAAATAAATTTACTTTCAAATATTTAAACAGTAGCACAACAGGACTAACAATTGCTTTTCTCTTCATAAAATATGTCAAACACTACTCCTCCTCCCTACAGGTATTTCTTTAACTAGAAAAAGGGGTAATTTAAGAAATATGGAGAGGTCACAAGAGAAATTTTAAAAAAATACACCCTAACATGAAGAGTTTGCTGAGACAAAAAATAAAAACATTTCATAAATACCAAAAGCAAGCTGAAGCTGTCCTTGCATAGATTTAACAAGAAATCCGTCCTTTCCCATTCAATTGCAAGCAGAGAAATTTGACACATGCATATATAACAGAGGAAATACATTATGTTATAATCTGAATTTTTCCTTAACAAATTATATTCATTACATTCTTGTGTGAAGTCTTACACTTTGATATACTTTCTAGCAAGCTGAAATTTATAAATTGCCAGGACACAAAAGGATGTGAATGTTACCCTAAGCCCGTTCCAGCAACTTGCTTTAGAAAGTCATAAACATTATGGGTAATTAACAACCTAATGGAACGCTGAGAATGAAGGTCTTGCTTCTCTGTGCACTTCTGAGTTTGCCTTTAATTGGTAAGATATTTCCAGGGCTATAAGCAGAACACCACATCTAAGCAACATTCAAAATTTACTTCTGGCTTTTCATCTCAAATAAAAATAATAATTATCATTAGCTTTCCAATTAATTTTCATAACCCATCCTGGCTCAAATAGAGTTCCTTAAACCCAAGACTTGGATTAAGGATTTTCCTCTTTGAATTCATTCGGTTTGCCATTGTAGTAAACCATCTCTAAATTAATAATTATTCCTTCATTTTGATTGCAGGACAAAATGTATCAAATAATCATACCAAGGAGCTGTGGTGGCTAAAATGTGCACCTGGATTCAGAAGCTCTTGGGAATCTCATTGCCTTCTCTGCCTCACAACCACACAACCCTGAGCTAACAGCTCAGTATCTCTACCTATAATGTTGAATAATACCCATTCTCATCCTTAGTCTCTTGACACCACAAGCTCAGGAAAAGGGGTGGTGGCATCAAGCCTGGATTTGCATAGTGCCTTGGACAGCCCAGCATACTACTAATTTATTTTCTTAATTTTTCTTACTCATCCTTATTATGAATATTGAATTATTAAAAACACCTAGTCTGTGAGAAATATTTCCCACAGATTGTTAATGGCATATAAAACATCTTACAAAATCCTTCAAGATGTGTGGCCTACCACATAGAACAGCTCTTATTACTTTTGGGACTGAATAAATAGGAATATAGCTCCAAACAACCAAATGAATTCTTCCAAAGTTTGAAAATAAAAACAGAAAGACCATTTTCCGTGCATTTTGTTTTGTAGTATCCCCACACACACACACACACACACAAAGAATAACATAACTAGCTATTCCAGATGTGAGCTTTGCCAATACTTGTTTATTAAGTTCAAGGCCTTGCTCCAGCAATTAAAACCTTTGGGAGTGTATGCAAACCAGAACATTTGCATTTGGCCTTGAGCAATATACCTTCTGCACGACAGTGTGCTCCCCACAGTTTTGAACATGCTGACAGACTAAACTAACCAACCCTCCGGAGAGCCAATGACTAGAACCTGCAATAATCCAACGGGAAGAATTACAGGCTTTATAAATAGTAGCATAGTAAACCAGCACAAATTTTATGGATGATCTAGGCTCTGAGGTGACCATTACCGTAAAGGTGGAAAGGTTTTACCACGGATGCCAGCCAGACAAAGGTAGAATAATAAACACAGGGGAAGACTCATTATTTTGGAGCTGATGAATACGATTTCTGTGGTTGACCTTTCAGGGCCAGATTCTGATCTTGAGGGAATAGGCTTCTGTTGTCAACTGCACGGGCTCATGCAGATCTAATGCTAAACATGCCTGTGTGACCTGTCTGGCCAACTGTACTGTATTTCATAATCTTTTGAAATTAAAATACAATTAAATGTCTTTAGAAATTATTCAATTCTAAAGAAAGTATCTTGTTTCACCCTGTACAGAATCATCAAAATGGTTTTCACTTAAAACAAATATAAAATAGGCAAAACCTTTAATCTGAAGTTATTCTGACTTTTCATTTACATATTCTTTTTTGCAATCTGTGGATCTCAGATTGATAAACCGTACTCCTCGATAAGATTTATTTTATTATTGAAAAATCAACCAGAATATCATATACCTCTTTTGACAGCATTTTCAATATAGGACTTGAATGGACACAAGTGTTGGGGGCTGTGCCAGTTCTTACTCTCATATTTGTGTTACCTATTCCCTGGAGACAGAATTAATTTCTATGTAAACCATTCATTTTCCTCATGAATTATAAAGAATTTATAGTACGTATACTAAAGTGAAATAAAACCATTTCTAATTAGACCAGAATCAAGCCCTAAAAGACTCTTAAAGCTATGGTAATTTTTTTAACTGAAAATTTAAATAAATTTTTGCTAATTTCTTTTATATGCTAAAAATTCACACTAAGAAACAGGTGTCAAAAGCACAGCAGAAATCAAGACCAATGTGTTCTTAATCCTCGAGCATAAAACATGAGAAACTCTGCTTTAAAAAAAAACCAAAAAGGTTATTAAGAGTTGCCAGAAAATGTAAAAGAAATCCTCTTTGCATGTGAACTACAGCTGCAATAGTCAAACTCAGAAATCTCGGTAAGTTTGAAGGAAAATACACAATATGCAAACAAGCCATAGCTTCTTTTGTGATCTGACATGCACTAATAGCTAACAAACGAGAGGCTCTTTCAAATAAGCTGGTCCTGCACAGCTGAATTATGATAGGCAAATGGGATAGGAATGAATTATAGAGCAATGCTCCCTGTCACAATATGCCTTTGCAAAAGCTACTTCCCTTCAGAACTTATCGGCACCTGCCAAAGCCACAGGGATTACCCTTCCCCTGTAGCAGTATATAACAAGAGGGGAAATTTTGGCTCCTGACCAAGAAACCAGAAACTGAAAAATGTACTAACAAGAGAAGTAAGAAAGCTAAGCCAAAATTCTTTAGGAAAATGATAGATTTATCCATGGCCAAGCCTGACTCCTCAGTGACTTTCCGCTTCCGCACTGCAGCATTAGAACTGTACACAGAGCACTGTGCAAAACGGCAGACAGATCTGGGTCCAAGAGGGTATGTTTGATTTGCTTGAGAAAAAGCAATGATTTGCTTAAGAAAAAGAAATTCAGAGAGAAATTTGACCCAGGAGTATACTCTGTCCCACTGGTAAAAAATTGTCAAAGTATATGTCATCTGACCTCAGAAAGCCAATAGCCAAAGTGTGGAAGGAAACCCTGTGCCATGGGGACAGCAGGCTGGCAGCAGGCTGCTGAATATTTCACCTGGAACTATAGCCTTGAGTTGAACTTCAAAATGCACTGAGGTAGCCTAGGACATTTGCCCAGTGAGTCTCTCTGATTTTTTGGTCAAGAAATAGAGATCCTGGGTCCCTCTGGCAAGAAAAATAGAGGGAACCTCCACCTGATTTTTCAATTCCATCTATTCCCCTCTTCATTCCTGCCTTCTGAAGGTCCTCAACAACCTAAAACGAGTTCAGCTCAATTCAGTGCTCTTTCTGTTCTTCAAACATGGTTATCACTTGTAGTGTCTAGACAGGGCACTCCTTTTACCATCTCTCCTTTTATCAGTTCTTTCAACCTGCTAACCAATAAACAAACCAAGCCACAGAAAAAATATTCTGAAATGTGTGATGGCAGAAAGAAAAACTCCAACAAAACAGTAGAGAAGAGGCAGAACATAGGCAGTGTAAGGACAAACAGGTACACAAAGACAGAAAGAGAGCCTAGACATTCAGGAATTGATAGGTCTTCTGGTCTTCCGTGTATAATCCAATGTCTCCTCTATATGACTATGTGAAGGTAGAGATTTAGTACTTTATGGTTTTTTTGAGAAAAGAAGGTGCACTTTGTTTTCACTGCACTGATTGATTCTCATAAAAGTTAAGTAGCCATCTATGAATAATATTTATTTTAAGAGCTCACGTGCTAGTTGTCTCTCCTATGAAGATGAAGATATAAATTGTGATAATCTAAGATCAAGGTCAGTATTGTTCAACAGAGCAGAAATTCTGTTTTACTACTTCTTTTCAAAGTACTGGAAATAATTACTAAGGTCCCCATTCAAATTCAAGTACTCAAAAGGTAGGAAATGCCAAATTAAAATTGCTTATGCAACTCAATTTGGATCTCTTGAACATATCTGCTATGAAACCATCTTCAATTATGTGATCACAGACTATGTTTCCATGGCATAGCTGCAGCTCTTTTTGTGTGCAGTGTGGATGGTATTCTGAGAAATGGTATTCTGGGAATGAATCGGGTTTATGCAGTGAATGAGGCTTTCATTTCTCTCTGCCTCATTTGTTTCACGAACTGGAAGGTATATAATGAACCAGCCAGGGACTACAGAACAAGAAAATAAGATTTAATGGTTAAGGCAGCTGCCACTGAAGAACTGAATTCCATTTCTGGATCTGCCACAGACTTCCTATCTGATGTTGGACAAATCACCTCACATTTCCCAGAGATGACCATTAATTTGATGTTCCTCATTTTCTGGCCTTTATACAAGAAAATTGAGATGAGCTATTGAAGACTTACAGCTGCAACTGATGTAGATTAAACCTGTATTTATGTATACATAAAGATTGATTACAACTCCAGTGACTATAGAAAAAATATTAGTCAGAAATTAGCTGATACATTGTCAATTATTTTTTCTTCCCCTGTCTGTGCTTCTGCTCTTCCCCTGTGAACTAGGGATAGCAAACCCGTGAACGGCCAGGCTATTATGCAGGTAATTTCATTATAGTGTGTGAAGCATACAGGTACGATAGCCATGAGGAGAATGAACCAGCTAATAATTTTGTATTCAGTGCAGATTTTGAACGATGTGGTGTAAGGAAAGCCCTGGGAACACATACTACATAAAGAGGATGGAAAGAGACACAAGCTACCTGCTGATGAAGCAGAGTAATGGAAAAAACAGTATCCATTTTTAAAAGAATGACGGAGTTCTGACACTCAAAGGGGTGAAATTAAATTTTGCAGAGTCAGCCTTAGCCCAGGCATTACATGGTTTCTGTGTGGGCTTGATTTTGTTCTTTTCATGTAGATTTGGAGTTGTGTTGTCTGCTTCTAAGAAGCACTCAAATGTATGTCATAGATTTTATGTTTACAAGACTCCAGGCACCTACCGTCTCTCCTATTCCTAACCCAGATCACAGACAAAAGGGAGTTTGAATCTAAACCCATGTTCCATACAGGTGTAGAAGAGGTTGAACCTGATAAAGGATCCCCTTGGATTTGGGAATAAACATCTACACTGATGTGGCTTGGAATGAGCATCCAGATACATGTAGCTCCTCTCTCAAGAAAGTCTGAATCCAAACTTGTCCTCAGAAACAGGCGTACCTCACCTAGGTCTACAAAAACTAATTGTTGCTACAGGAAGAAAATACCTACTTGGTATCTTGAGAGGACCCCATTTTCTCAGTTGTTTATTCAGGAAGAGCATGGTTGAGCAGCCAGTGCCTGAGGCCACCAGTGGACATCCACTTCTCAGTTCGTGAGCTCAGAGGATGTTAAACCTTATCTGGTCCATGAGATGGCCTGGGAAAGCTGAGGTCTGCCTTCGAGCTTGGCTTTTACCTCACTACTTATCTGAGCTGGGCAACTCCCCCAGCATCTGCCAAATCCAGGAAAGAATATGTGGCAGGGTGAACCTGAGACGTGACCTGGCTGACTATTGTACCTGCACTGAGGCTGCTCACCTGTACTCACACAAAAAACAGTGGGGGAGCACTGCTCTTTCCAATTGATACAAACAAATTCAGCTGGAGGAAGAAAGCAACTGGGGATACTTTGGCAGTTCAATAAAGCTTGGAGTTATGATAAGGAAATCACAGTGTAGGGAAGTCCTATCCTGTCACTAACTTCCCTACTATACGAAAGCCATGAAAGAAATGAATATTGTGACAGGGTCATGACTTTGCTTATAACACCTGCATATTAAGTTGTGCAAAAGAACACTGCTGAATGCCTTGGTTTACTTGCACCCTAGTTTGCAGCCTTCTATTTTCTGATACCTGCTATAGCTAACACTCGCTTTGCCGAAACATATTACAGGCCACACAGAAGATCCTATATCAGCAAATAATGGAATCAAGTTAAAATGCAAGTTTCTCATAATGAACCGAGACAGCCCATTTCAGCATTAAATTCAGGTGTTACACTGGGAGAGAAGATAGGCTTTAAGGTATGTTTTAAATTTGATTGCCTGTGAGAAAGCAAATATGTAACTTTAAAATTTCAGGACAACAAGCCTGCTTTCTAAAGCTTAAAGCAGTTTCATTCATGAGGTTTGTAATTGTCAAAGTATTTTCACTAGATTTGCATGCAAATTATGAAATACAAAACCAATTTAGTACAGCAAAGAAAATTGTTCCAATCACTAAGGGAAATAAAAGTAACTTTTACCTGGAGTATGAGAAGAAAAGTAAACAAGAGATAAAAAGTACCATTTCTTGATAAATTCCAGTGTTTGGCCTACAGAAGATTAGCCAAGAGGAAAAAATATTTAAGAATTTATTAATAAAAGCTACCAATGCTAAATCTACATGCTGAATAAATTAAGCATTCCTAATCTTTCACATCTTTATTCGAAGCTTTCCTGATCGAACAGAATAAAAATTTTAACTTGGACCTCAGGACCCAGTAGAGGTGCAAACTGCTCCTTCCAAACTCCAGATGGAATAAATTGTCACAGACTAATTCGAGTTGTTTAAGTTGTAGCAGTTTATATTATGTGAAGATTCAGCCCCATATTAGTTGCCTCTGTATAGTAGTTTATGACTGCACTTATTTTGGAACACACCAATTTTGGAACACACCAAAACAAAAGATACATGTTAAATAAGCAATGACTAACCATAGACATGAAACTCATAGATTATCAGGAAGACATTACATAAAGCAATTCCATACTGAGGAAAAAGAAAAAGAGTTTAATGAATCTGTATTCTGCTACATATGTCCAAGCCAACGAATCCCTTTGATGTTCATATCTCAATTAAAATAGTATTTTAATACTGCGGTTGTATGATAACAAACTAAGGTGAACAGTTTAACAGTCAAATAAAATCCTTCAACTAAATATGTATCTCAACATACAACGTATGTATCTCATCCGGTATCCTATTAATATTAGGAAGAAAATACTATCCCCACTTTAAAAGTAGCTGGTCTTTCTCTCCTTTCTCATGAACATTCACATACATACGCAACTTTGAGCAAATAAAAACAGGGTAAGAGAACTGAAAAATGACTAGGCGCCGTCTGTCTTAGAGACCTAGTGAGATATTTTGGAAACAACTATTTTAAAATGTTCAACAGGCTAATTCCTAAGGCAACACCACAGTTAATACTAGTTTGATTACAATTAAATATTTAAAAGAGCCCCCTCACTCAATTCCATTTGAGTATCAGGAAATCAGAAGTACATGGGCTGTTTTTGTTAATTCGGCTGGTCACCTTGCAAGCAATAAATGATCCATGGAGAAGAGGTGTAATTCCTTCCAAGATTAAGCCTAGCTATGTAACTGACAAAGTCAGATCCAGATAAGTAGATTTCTTTGTTTTTTTGTATAAGCATCAGGAAACTTTTTTTATCCAAAACTTTTTGTCTGGGTTAGAACAAAACAATTTTACGCTCCTGGATAGAGTTTAGTTATAAAGGTCTAATACCAACATTTTTTTTTCTCTCACTAGACCAAAATAACTCACTTATTTAAATCCTTGTTTTGTTTTCTGTTACCTGTTTCTGACTAGAGTCTCCATCACACATCATGATTACATTTCGGTAATTGTAGGTATGCAGTAAAAATAGATATTTCTTTGCACAATACCATGAGGATTTTTCCTGGTAGACTAGATAGAGTAGAAGAGGAATGCTGAAGTTGCTCCGGATGATGATTTAAGGAAACACCTTATAAACCACATGGAACGACAAGAAGATTTTAAGAAAATGCAAGGGAGAAAAGACAAAAAAAAAAAAGAGGGTAATCTCAGAAAATTGCACAATTACTTATGGCAGTAAATTCACAGCAAGAGCAGCTTTAATGCAGCTGACCAGTTTTGTACGGGTCCATCACAGATACAGTACATTAAAATAGCATGAAAAAACATTGTTGTCTACTAATGAATGCTTTGTTGACCAAGAGTAGTATTTAATGCAGGCAAGACCCTCACCTCCATACTGAATTTGTTTTAAAAGAAGAGAGCATTTCCATACAGCTCAAGAGAGACATTGTTGTATCATATTTATGCATTGTACAGCACAGCAGAGCCCTGACACCTGTGCACTACTGCAACAGAAATAAATAACAGTGGCAGAGTCAGAGCGCCCCAGTCTTTGCCTTTGCCATTTCTTTCATCACCACTTTCAACAGGAGTTATTTATTTTTGTGCAGCAAGGAGGGGAAATTGTGTTTTTCCCACAGGTGAGCAGGCTGAAGGTCCTAACATTCACCTCTGACTTCAGTTTTACCACCATCAGGACAGAGAGCCAAAGAGCATTTAGGAAACTTCCACTCTAGTCAACAAGGAATGAGGTAGTATTTGCAATAAGCAAATATAAAATTTCAACATATGGACATCAGTCTTAAGAAAGACATACTGTGAACCATCCCTTTAGGCAACTTCTTGACTTGTAAAACCATACAGAGATATTCACAGAGAGAGCAAATCATCACCCTATCTCAGTAAAGCAATTACTATCTGTTTTCACCACAGCTATGTCTCAAGATATGTTTCCTAGAACAATGCCAGAATCTGATAAACGTCTGGAGTGCTATATAGAAATTTCTGATGTGCAAGTGCCCAATCTCCTTTACACAAGCCATCACATAATTTTAGATGCATGTGAATAGAAAACACTGCACTGAGGAGATTTGACTTTATTTGATAAAATGAGCCATGGGTATTTATCAGCCCACAAGTATGCCTTGGCTTCCAAAGGATGGAAACCCAAAAAACTGGTGTAGAAAAGAGCTATCACATTATTCAGGCTACAACTGAAATCTGAAAAACTGGGGGACAGGAGCAACCTGCACTTCTTTGAAGTCTACACACAGCCTGTGCATAACTCTGTTTCTCAGCATCACAGTGAGGACAACTTTTTTTTCTCTCTCCATTTCTTGTTTCTGTTTTGTTGTTAGACACAAAAGCTCTGTAATTGAAGGACTGCCATCATCCCATATACCTGCATCTCTTGGCCCCACCATGGCTGCATCCCTGCTCCGATGCAGATAAAAAGTAGTGCTGTATATTGAGGTGCAGGTCTAGGCAGCATTAGGAGAATCTCACTACGCGTGTAGTCCTACAATACAAACAAGCGCAATCATTTCATGCACGAATTAAGCCTGCATGCCAATCAGAAAGTTCAGCTTTTCATATCTTCTAATACTGAAGCTGATACTCAGTGCAAAATGACAGCAGATTTTCTTTTTTTTTGCATGAAGTTTACATAGGAACATTAAGCAGCAATTCTGAATGTGAAGGTTGTTGTGAATGTATTGAAATATTTTTAAAAGCTCAATATTACAAAGTGGAGATGCAGAAAGAACTTTTTATTCACTGCTTTCTGATGGCTTTTGTGCACTGTCATCATTAATGTTTAATCAAACTGTTTGAAAATAGCATTATGCTTTACTGAGATGCATTAGGCCAAGTTATTTACCTGCAATTAAAGTGTTAAAATATTAGGGAAAAATAGAAAATCCTAATATAGAACTTTACTATAACTGCAGATTGATTTCATTTGCAATTTCTTAAATGTATAATAACTTCTAGAGCTATGAAATTAAGACCAAGGTGAGCAGTTTACTTCCCTCTGAAAAGAAACTGAAAATAGATCTCTTCAGATAAAAGGAGCTGAAGTGGGACTTGAGTGGTATAAGTTAAAGAAAAAACATAAAATGTTGCAAAAAAATAACAGATAACTGTCCCTGAAGTCAATGCCTCAGGAGGATGCTAATGAAGAGTACATCAATGGAAGTGCCATCTTTCATACAAGGTATGAAAGCTCCTGATCATTGTGTAGTTGTGAGTGACCCTGGGTGGTTTTTGCTAATACTGGAGACTTGGCCCCGGAATTTCTGCTGAACCAATCTGCTTTAATTGCATTCTGCACACCTAATTTGTCTTCTAAAATGCTGAACAATTTTGGAGTGCTAACTGTATGTTCCTAAATACATATTACCCTTCACCGTAGGAATCTTTGGAATTCTCTGCCTACATTTCTGTTTGATTAAGTACATTTCTTCTGTTTTGGGGATAAAGGGATCTTCTGAAACAAAAGCTATTAAAAACGAAAGCTTTTAATTTCAGTAAAAAATCTGTGAGACTACCAACTGGATACAAACATAGTAGTCACATATGACAATATGTGTGCAAGGATTTTTAATTCTGAAATTTGTTTAACATTCTCCTTTTGTGTTGGCTGTTTCTTAAAAAGTAAACGGTACCATCTGTATAGACCATCTGAACTGAACTGACCCTGAACAGGAACATGAACAGAATGAACCTTCAGATAATCCACAGCACTTTGTCAAGCCTGATGATAGCTAATTTACTTCCAGATAATATGGACAGGCAATTATTACCAGAAAACTTTAATGAACAGAAATTGAGAAGAAGTATCTTAATTTTGCAAGCAAGGAGTTTGCTCTGTGGTGAAGTTTTCGGCAATCTGAAATGATAACAAAACAAGTCACAGGGCTGGTTCTGAAACCAGCATCTGTTTTCCCAGTCCTGTCAAAATCATTTACCATTATTTAGCATGAAGTTTGGCTTGCACATTAGCAGAGCCTATGATACAGGGTATCAGTATATGCCTATGAGAATTGTATACGCTGCACAGATATCTCTTGTGTGCCTGAGTGTCCAGTCCCACATATGCTGCCGTTTCCACATACGTTACCAAGAGCAGCAAATAACAATCAAAGAGCGGTGGATGAAGAATAATTACATTTAAGGGATGGGGCAAGAAGCTGAAGAAAATCATAACACATCAAGTTGTCCTTGAAGAGATCTTGGCTTTCCTACTTTGCTTTCCTGCTCGCTTGGTCCTCAAAAGGTCCATCCCCACCTTACCTGTTCCAGCATCCTGCCTTTGGGCCCTCTCCCCGCCAGGGCTGGTGGAATGATGGGAAGTCACTGGTATAACTCGACATCCTAATTTGCTCCAAGTGCTTAGCTGCTGCTGCAAGACCAGCCCGTATACTTCTGGAGCTTGTTTCCCCCGCAGGGAAGTCAGGATAACTCGATTTGCTCCTGTCAAGGACAAGGGTGCCAAGCCAAGAGATGTGTTTCAGCTGAGCCCTTGGCACTGAAATCAAGCCTGTGGTTCTGTCATGCCCTTTTTGTTGCTTGGATTCATGAGGACTGCTTCTTCTTCCTGCACAACTAAACTGTACCACCATGGGAGGCTTGAACTGTATTTTTAAACAGGCTCCCTGCTGTTCTGTGTCACATTCTTTCTTCTTTTCCTTCCAGAGCAATTTCATATATATTACATTCTAAAACAGAGGGCAAACTCCAAAAATGAGCATCCTGCACACAATTTTCCAATGTTTACGGCCAATTTGCTGCATTCTGCTGTGAATTTCATGACATGGAATTTAGAAAGTATTAATATTGCATTTGATCCCTTCTACTCTTTCCCTTGTACCCACCAATGTCTGCGTACTCACCGTATGTAAAACAAAGGGGAGGTGTCTTCAAATTCCAAAATCTTACTACCTATGCATTTTTACAGAAATTAAATTAACCCGTACTTCATGAAAATGCTGACTTCAAGAAAAAAAATACAATTTCAGGAGGATAACTGATACTGCTACAACTGAAACAAACACCAGTTAATGTCTTTAGTCATGCTCAGGGTCTCCATCTAATGCAGAATTTAGACTTATTTATGTTTTATTCCCAATTTTACTTGTCAGTCTTTTTGGTAATGCAAAATAAACAGCACACTAGATTAGCATCTTGGCTTACTCTATGTATTACCATGTATTTTTTTTAGAGTGAGATGCTGTATAAGAGCATTAATGATAATCATTAAAGGTTAAAAAAAAAAAAAAAATTAAAATTCAAAGGCATCTCTTTGCCTTTTAGTTTCTTATTCTTTACCAAACACATGCATACCTTTATATATATTTATATAAAAAAATCAGAGGCAGAGAAATAAAGATTTTCTTTGATTTAATTTCAAGAAAAACGTCAAAAGCAGAGAGGCATCCACTATCTCCACTATCCTTTCCTAGACATCAAAGCTATTTTCAACAGAAGGATCTCTGCTCAGCCAAAAATATAGTCTGTTTCCATACTGCAGATGAAGTCTGCAAAAGCTCAGAGAGAAAAGGAGGAAAAAAAAAAATCAGTTTTCATGGCCATGTACCAATTTCTACAGGATGAAAGATGAAAGCATTTTTGGTTGAATCAGCCAGTATCTTTTAATTAGGAGAAGCATTTCCAAAAGTGTCTAGCTGTCTCTAGGAACACAAGTCTCGGTCACTGACTTCAATTTTGCAACAAAAAATTACACCATGACTTAGTGACATCTTTCACAAAAATGGGTCAATTTTGCTTTCATAAAAAATGCAAGAAAACTTGACTTTCAAGTCATTTGGCCTTTTATTATAATATATTACATTCCATGCACTGTCTTGATGACATTTACTATTTCCTATGCAGGATCTCACAGTCTGTATGAGTTGTCCGAAGTTCAAAGAGGGCAATCATTAAAATTTGACATTTATGTCAGTGTGTGCACAGGGAGTTTACCTTTTCATTAGCTGCATACATTTATTTTTTTGGGGGGGAAAAAGCTAAATATGAAGTCATGAAAGACTTGATTTTCTGTGATACCAGTTGAGACTAATGGGTAATTCTATATGATCGCAACTCAGATTACTAGGTAAAGGAATTGATTAAAGATATTTTTTTCTGCTGTTATTTGCTGAGTTGTCAGGAGGTGTTGAGTCACGCTGTGAGAAGTTCGAGGGCTGAATCTTCTGCTGTCATATACAGAAATGTCACGTTATATTACACAGCATGCAGAACCAGGTTAAATAAAAAATTCCTTGTGCATAACACAAGGTAGTTTGGTAAACAAAACCTATCAACTTTACAAATCTGGTTCTCCTTCCAGTTTTATGTTATTTTTCCTGCCTGATAACCTCTGGTTCTCTCAGCGCACAAGTCCTAACAGATGGCTTTCTCCAGAGGAACAAACTGACTGGAATACTGTAAGGATATGGGTGTTGCCAGCCAAGCTTTAATAGGTCTTCCTTTTGGTTCAGAAGTGTTTTTTAAACTCCTCTTCAAAACAAATTGCACGTTACACAATTTCCTTGTTTGGCCACAGTAAAACAGTCCAGCAAACTTCTGCCTCTTGACTCATCACAAAATACTTTTAATAATTGCACTGTGATCTATTGAGGAGACAGAAAGACTGATGCTGATGTGATATCCAGAATCCGCTTACAGACTCAAAGGAACAGTTTTTATGCCTGGCCATGGTGTGAAGTCATCATAAGGAGGAATGTATGAATTTTTCTGTGAGTTTTAACTTTAACTGCTTAGTTGAATTGCAAACAGTGGAGAGAAAACCCCAGGTAGGTCATTGCTGGCATACAGCTGGCTTCCTGGGTACTTGGGAGGGAAAAGGAACCATTCCGAGGAAAAAGGTTGCCTGTGGCTCATACAGCTATGAAGGTTGACAGTAGCTCCCCAGGGGCTATGTGGATCCATCATCTCCTGGAAGAAAAGCATCCTCAGCACCTCCCCTCCAAAGCCTATCTCAAAATGAGACTGGGGACAGGTGAAGGCAAGGTCACCCACATTTCCACTTAGAAACTCTTCCTGCAGCAGTTCAGAGGGAATGGAGGGTGAGAAGATCACCCAGCAATATCAAGCCAAACCTTTTGCATTAGTTCTTATTTGGTCTAACTATAATCTTGTTCTTCTTTAATCCTGTGATTAACAGATAGCCTCAGGAGGAATTTTCTGAAGTTTTTTCTATGCTCAGTGGAGGCAGTGAGTGTTATACTCATTGGTTATTTTCTCAGCACCGCAAGTACAACCTACTATCTCATGTGGCAAGATCACACCATGCAAATAGTGGACAAACACTTATGAGGAGTAGGACAGTCAGCGATTTCAGTGCACATATTCAGGAGCCTGCATTCAATAGCTCCTATTCAGGCTCATTTAAGAAGTTGAATTTGCATTATACAAGTGGACCTGTGATCAGCAATCAAGTAAGTGAAGTTATATAGCTAGTTATCAACGTCTGTGTCCTTGATTACTGTGACTTTACACTGGGGGCCAAAACCTGACCCTCCACAAATAATTCTAGAATAATCATTCCAATATGATTTCTTGAAAAGGAAAAGACAAAGTCAAGAAGAGTGGAAGGAACTGGCTGGATCAGACTATTATTAGCAGGCAAAACCTATAAAATGACAGGTGTTTTATTTTAGAACTTTATGCACATTGTTATTATCTTTATTTAAGAAAATCAATTAGGTAAATTTTATCTGAGCTTTCAACTCTTATTATGTTTGAAATAATAAATAAATAATAAAACTACAGAAGACCTTTAAACCAGCAAACTAGAAGATACAAATAAGACTCTTCAATATATTAATTTTCATCTTCACAGAAAACACAAGACTGAGAACTCTACATGGTCAAGTTAAAGTGGAAATTCCTACCTTCTAAAATCTTCCAAAAAAAGCAGATTTTCCCCAATTAGATCTGTACAAGTGGCTTTTACATCTGCACTCTGAATTTCCATATTTGCTAATCATTTGGATGCTTAATTTCTCTACTTTCTTATTAATCTGACTCACCTCAGGAGTCAGGGGCTCTTGATAAGTCTATTTCACTCCATAATGCAATTGCATGAAAATATAATTTGGGCCAGTGGATCGTGCCCTTACACATTTTTCCATCTATCTCTTTAGAAATGTACAATCCAATTTTAGTTATTGAATTTACCTTAAGATCCCTGTTGCATCTATGGTTGAAATACTTATTCTGAAAGTTCTTTTACATTAGTATGTATATACATGTAATTATGTCAGTAAATGCTCTAAAAGCTGCCCAAAACAGGGAAGGAGTTTTAAAAGGTTTGTGGCAGCTGGTAAACATATTACTTTGTTCAGCTTCCCTCTGCTTCTTTTACTAACCAGCCTGCAGCTTCTAATGCTCTGCTGACAGCCAGCTTTCAGATTTCTATACATCTCTAAAGACAATTACTGAATTTACCCAATGAACTAGACTAGGAGTATCCTAATAGGTGTGTGAAAGGCTAACAAGCTGGAAGCCTTTAAGGTGGCATCAGTGTCTCACATCTACTGAAGTCAGTGAGTTGATAAAATTGTTATTAGTTCAAGAAGGCACGCACCCATGGTTTCTCCTTTCAGGCATTCTCTTCAACTAAGGCTAGGTAGTCAATGTCTTGTATCTCAGATGTGGTAAGTGGGCTGAAATGTCAGAATTCACTCCTCAGGAGCTTCACAAACAAGGGGATTTGTGTTGCAAGGAGGACTGAGCTACTAGCAGCGGGAGAAATTTTCTCATTCCCAGATCACATATTTATTTATTCTCCTCTCTTCCCTCCCTCCCCCCTTTTCTTTTTTATAAAGGGAATGCTATCTCCAGCCTCTTTCTACCCATAATATGAGCAAGATATTCATGAAAAAATAAGACTTTTTTTAAAGATTATTCTTTTTTGGAAACACTAAGCATGATGCAGCTGTTAATCTGATATGTATGGTCTGACAACGTTCAGTTGTGAGCAAAGGCACCTCACTCCCAGTTCAGCCTGGGAAACTGCTCAAGTCTGTGAAAACATTCCAAGATTTAACTTCTCAGAGCTTACAGCCTCCTAGCATTGGAGTGGATTCAGCCATCCTCGCTTCCCACCAGGCTGAACCATCCTTTCTGAATTACCTCACTGATGATAATGGCATTATTTCAGCTATAGGTACCACTTGGTGTGAGCCAAAATAGCACAGCCCAACCCAGAGCTCCTGTTAATAATCATAACAACAGCAATATTAACTCACCAATTTTTATGTTCAGTAAAACTGTCTGTGTACCCATTATCACAAAAGAAATGCAGTAATGAATATCACCACCACCAGAAGCCATTAAGAGTTTAGAAGCACACAGCAACACAACATGATAATCTAGGACAGCAAGTAGAGATTATATAGTTGATTCTGAAAGTATCATTTGTATAGAGTCTGAAATTGGACGTAAACAAAGATATGAGTCGTGGTATCTTGTATAGAAAACAACTAGCACTGTATAAGGGTCTGGATTGAAGACTGATGCAGAGCAAAGACTGCCATCTACAGAATTACTAGGAATATTTACTTCAACAAATTAGGTCCTCTTTCCACTTGCAGACCATCTATAATGATGTTTAGTTATCACTGTCTGGTGAAATCAAATCCAAACTGCAGTGCTCTCAGAGCCACTAAATTAACTGGAAAGTAATGTAAGAGCAAAGCTGCTAAACAAAAGAGATGTTTGAAAAATTTGCCAATACTAAAACTGTAAGAAATAATCTTACGAGCTCAGAACAAGTCGGCTTTGGATGTCTAGTCTTCCCACGTGTTTGAGATCATAATATGGCACATTTAATACTTGCACAGAATCCATGATACACAGCACCATGAAAAAAACTCAGAAGTACCGCTGCTGGAGTTTTATGTTCATAAGGGCACTCCAGTCTACAAGTCCTCAATGAAAGAAGCACAGAAGCTAAAATCTATGCATTTCTTCCTATTCTGCCTCCATTAGTTGAAGTCCGGAAATACACTACTTGGTAAGGCTGACTTGATGGCAGCTTCCTCAGTAACTAAAGGCTAGTCAGCAGTTCAGAAACAGATGGAAGGTTAAATAGTCTCAGCTGGCAGGATTTTATGCTTTGGCCTTTTCCACTTCCTTTTAGACTAATATAAGACCATACTGCATCAGGAAGATTTTAAATTGTGGACAAAAAGTACAACAGGCATTCCTTATCCACATGCAATATTTCTCTATGCAGCCCATAAACTACTGTCATCATTTAAGGATGACCATAGAGAGAGAGCAGTAATAATGTGCTGGACTCTGAGCTTCAAATTCTGTTAATATGCTTGTTCTGGGGGTCTACACTAACAAATAAGAGAAGGGTGTTGTGGCAGGGTGCTGTGGCAAGGTGCTGTGGCAAGAGAGAGACAGAAAACAAGATTTTTCCTTTTGTATTTGATATTTGCAGAAACTTTGAAAACCCTTGTTTTTTGTGTGTCATATGGTTTGCACATCCGTAAAAAATCAGACTATTTGGGGCTGAACCTGATCAGTCTGCTCAGTTACTGTGTGTCTGCCAAGGTCTGAGCCAATAACATATTGCAAGAGCCAGTACAGTAATTACACAATCTGATCTCTGCATGCTACCAAAATAAACTCAGCTAATGATGGCAGTGCTACCACCATTTAGCAGGTTGAAGAAGTGTGCCATATTTAATGCCTCCTCATGAGATCGCTTTCCTAATCTGAAAGAGATTTAAGACACTTAGAAACGTGCAGCTACTCCTTTCTTGTTTTTTTCAAACCGCTCCTGGTCATATTGGGCCTTTCTGCTCTATCCCTCAAATAAACAGAAAAGCTGCTTTCACAGCTCATCTCCAGATATGAAATTATTTTCGTGGTGGCTGAGCACTCTCTGCTATCCAAATTTCTCACAAAAACCATTGCTTTCATTTTCTTGTGCTATTGAGCTGAACAAAGATAAAAGGAGTCAAATAAAGATTTTTGATTTAATATTATAATTTCTCATTCTTTCTCCTCCATAGGAGCATTTTGTGTATTTTATACCAACATATGCAGCAGCAATGCCACAAACAAGCCAGCTTTGTGACTCTTTGCAGACTTGAGTTGTCAGCAGCCACCTGTGCCATACACTGTACTGTAAGGAATTAGTGACTTGGAAAATTATCCAATCCATACTATCAAATCAAGGGAAAGATCTACTGTTTGCAATTACTCTCTCAGAGCTTGCTGCTGCTCCTCCTCGCATTTGATAAAATTCAGCTAGTGGAACTACAGCACTGGTCCTTTCCATTGAGAGTTTATTGGGCTTTATAAGCACATTCACAATGCCACAAAATACAACAGAATTATTACTAGTGGGTAATCATAATGAACTTTTTCCTCTCATGTAGAAGCTAGGTTGTATAACTGAGAAGTTACAGCTACATTCCCATTCCCACCACGCATCCAAGCCCAAACAAAAGGAAAGTTTGAAATTCAATGTAGCAAAAGCTAACATGCTTCATGATGGCAATGATAACAAAAGAAGTTTTCTCACATCTTGTGTAGACAGATTATGAGGTGACTTCTCAGGAACCAGAACGTGAGCCATCATGAGGCCTTACAGATGCCTTTCCAAAAGTACTAATAACACAGATTTATTAAACATTTTTATGAAAGGCAGAAAAATAACACCAAATCCCCAGCTAGAGATTTTAGTTTTATCTTTTCTAAACCAAAAACCTTGAAAAAAACCCTGGCATAGCTGATAGGTCAGCCTCTAAAATCTATGCAATGCAAAATGTTGTATTTATTTGAAAGAAGCCTCAATAACTGGAGACATTGTTCCTGATAAAAACCCTGGAATTATCAAATAGTAAAAAACATCAAGAGAGAAACACAAAAAAGTGGAAGCCACCAGCTGCACTTTATGAACGCAGAACACCTATCAACATTCTGGAAGCAACTGGATGCATTAAAGTTTTCAGAGAAACACAGTTTACATTAACATAACTAAGTACACAACTTATGCTTTAGCATGTATTTTATGACAGATTGGAAATAGAAACAGGCTAACACAGTTCCCTGGTTAGGACAGACACCTCAGGCTGCGGTGAAACATGACCTTTATAGATATCTAGCCAAAAAAAAACCAAACGTTTAAGGAACACACATAACATCCTGACCTTTTTACACACATAGCATAAAACATATACAGGAAAATCGTACCCCTCTTCCCTTCTGCCACAGAAGCCATGGACACAGCAGGATCTGCCCAAAGGGCCAATGGTGGTACCAGGTTTTACTGAAACCCAAAATGATGGTAACGGTGGGACTGATTACTCCTAACTTTGCCACCTACATGTCTGTTATTCAAGTGCTCTCTAGTTGCTGGAGGCAGGCAGCTCCAGAAGTGGTGTTTAAAATAAATGTATCAGGCAGAATAAATGAATTGTAAAACAGAATTTATGAATTGTTCCTTGGAGGTGTTTCTGTTGCTTTGACTATAGAGGGACTACTAATTTCTAACTAGAGTTCACTCAGATGAACTGTATCTCAAGGGATAAAAGTGTTATTAAACCCTCTGTTGACAAGGGTCTGTTTATATTTCTCCAGTGCACAGAAGAAAACACATTTCAGTGGAATTGATGTAAGGGACAGGATTACCTGATCAAACAGAAGTCAAGGCTCAGAATTATTGTTTCGCAGTTTTGCTTGTTAATGAAAAATAATCTTGTAAAACTGGAGTTACTTCCCTGACAGTCAAAGGAGAGCTTATGGTCTTACCAGAGACAATCCCAGTCCAGATACAGTCGTACAGTCTGTAGGGTATTAGCAGAAGGGCACCAGAAGTGTTCTTGAAATTTCAAAGGAGAAATTTTTGAGACCCCAAAGGCAAATAAGAATTTGAAAAACAGAAATGAAATAAAATCCCCAGGAAGGAATGGTGCTACTCAGAGAAATATTATGAGGGTATCAAAATGCACGATGAAGAAAGCAGAAAGACAAGAACAAATTCTTAATGGCAGGATCCAAGAGGCCACTTAAGTTAGATGCAAATTAATTAAAATTTGGAACTAAAGTGTTTCGGAGAACCCCAATGGAAATATAAGCCACAGCCAATGCTATGAAAGAGGAATATATGACAGTTTGAAACTTCTTTGGAGTGAAAAGCAAATAAGAGATACCTTGAGGACATCAGAATGAGAAGAATGAGAAAAATTTGCTCAAGATCATCACAGGTTAATGAAGCAGTTAAGTCCATCTGAGAAACAAAATGATCCTTTGCTCAGTGAAACAGGAGACACTTGTCCTTTCCACTAATTAAGATGAAATACTATCAAAATAGAGGTTGCAGGCATTCTGGAAGAAATAGCAAGCTTCTGAAAAAGCTCATCTACAAGTTATCTGAAATGCTTAAAAAATACACTCTCTCTGCTGCTTCTGATGCGTGCACACTGCAGCCATATTTAAATCAATCCAGAGTTATAGAATCACTCCAGGGAATTACTGACCATGGATGTAAATGGCAGTTCAATTCAGAAAAACAAAACACTTGGAAGATGATGATGATAAAGGGGCTAATCAGAGCTGTTTCTGTGAAGAAACACCATGTCTTGTCTCTTAAGACAGTATCTCTATTAGTAGCTTTCTAGAAAAGCCATCTTCATTGCTCCACACCCCCAATTTCCAGTCTCCTCACATATTTTGTAATGCCCTTGCAACAGTTGTGCCACTATAATTGCTTGAGAACTATTCTCTAAATTAGATTACAAGTAAAATAAATTTCCTTAAAAATTATATTATATATTTTAAAAAGCCACATTGTACAACCCACCTCCCTGCTTATTATGCTTACTATGGAAGAGGCAGTGATAGTGGCATAACAGAAAAAAACAAGCAAGATCTTTATGTGTGGTTTAGTGCTGAAGAAAACATGTCTTAGAACCAAAATCTTAGAAACCTTCTGATATGTTGATAAAATAGTGAATGAAGAAGAACCTTTCGACATACTTTATTCAGATTGCCAAAACGATTTTTCAAGGTCCCTCATAAGAGATGAGTATAGGTAAAGAGTTATAAAGTAAAGAGGAAAACACTGCTCCAGACTATCAAATGGCCAGAAGAGAAAAAACACAGAATATGATAAAATGGTGTGGTTTTATCATGGTGAAAGGTTAATGACAGCGTGTCTCGTGCTTACTTTCTAGGTCATTGGCTATTTAATAGATTCATTAATAATCTAGAAAGGGATGGTGTGTAGGTAGGCAGCAAAAAAGGCACATAGTAATTTTTCAGGTTATTCGGGACAGAGAGGACAGTGAGTTCAGAGCTTTGCCAGAATATAGGATTGTCTTTTTTTGATAATTTTGTGTTATCACCAACTAATATATTCTTAAACCCACAAGGCTGTTCAATAAAGAATACAATAATTTTATCATCACTTAATTCTTTACGAACTAGAAATTATCTTGATTTCAGCAGACAACCCCACAAGTTACACATATTATTTTTGATTTTCTGTTCTCCTTTTTTCTTTCAGAATATCTCACAGAAAACAATGTAGACTTTAGCAGCAACACTAATTAATCTGTCAAGGTCAAATAACGAGAAAATCCAGAAATCAAGCTTAATCCAATAATGTAGGTTCACCAAAACTGAGCTTACATATACTTTCTATTTTTCCTTTGCCCTTTAAATACCAATACTCCTCATCTGGCCTATCCTCCTCTCCAGGGAAGGGAAAGAAAAGAATATTTTTTTAATTATTTTTAGTTCTCTCAAAACCTAAATACAAATAACAATAAGCCTATTTTAAAATAAATCAGAATCAATAATGAAAATGAACCTGTTCTTACCAGATTTCTAAGACATCTTTAAACTTTTATACATAATGTCACTTAGAAGTTCATTTTTGAGGAAATATGCACAAAAGGTTACTCTTACAATATAAGGCTTGGGAGATTCACCTGCCATTCCATCCTGTGCAAATGCAAAGGTATTATAATATTCCTAATTTCTTTGTTTCTCACAGCCCTAGGAAGAGAAAAATTGTCAAGTTCTTGAAATCAGCAGAGCAGCCATACCCTGTATACAAGTGTGGAATCATAAGACTGCTTCTTAAGGTCAGTGCAGCTTATGGTAATGAATATGGAAAGGTTACTATTGTTGTCTTTTGTTGATTTCTCCTCAAAAAATGCAAAGAACAAAAAGGTCACTAAGCAATGTTTCTAAGCTACTTTGGAATTTACTAATCTATCACTGAAGAAAATAAGAAAGGGTTAATAAAATATACTCTAGACACAGAAAAGCAGATTAAAAGTGGCATTTAACTGTGAAACCTTCTTTAGACAGAGAAAAAATAACCCCAAAATCAGAAAAGAAAGCTACTTTCAGACTTTGATCACTAAATAAATATTTACAAACTGAATAAAGCTTTTTAAAGTACAAGGCTGGAGCACCATAACACGTCACTGAGGAATACATCTGTGACAGTGGAGCTGACATCCAGTACCGTAATGAATGTTAGAACAAATAATCTCATGAAAAATTCTTGGCCAGACTGGTGAAAGAATTGAGTTTTGTAGACTAAGCCTATACAGGAAGAGACTGAAAAAGTAAGCAAGGCGACACAGCAATGGCAAGAAGAGACTCTAGCATGTACTAAATTATCAATTGAGAAACATACAAGGAGGATACAAACTTGCATTGTCAAGCTTAGATAGTGAACTGTGAACTGTTTGAATCAGAGAAACTTTGAAAAGAGAGAAGCCCTGTCAAAGGCAATCTGGACTGGCAGATTGGTAAAAGGACAAAAGAACTAGCACTCTGTAAAGCATGTTCAAAGACACTGCTCATCCTTGGGTCCAGGCTGGGGAAAACTTAGATGCAGCCTAAGCTTTAAACTATGTCTCTTCTTGACATACTTTTGTCCTAAATGAATTATAAATGGTTTTCAAGTAACTATTTCACTGCTGCCAGTGTCTCCAAGTGGAGGGGTTGCAAATTAGTCAGATCTATTGTGGAAACCCCTGGTGCTATGTAGGAGCTGTAGGGTCAGGAGATGATCCGAGAGAAGGACAAACTTAGTATTTCAATTTAAATACACAGAGCTGGGTATGGAGAACCAGAAATACACTCCGAGATGCACTTCAGGGGTATTTGAAATAGCATGAATAAAAGGTAAAATTATATATGTCAACAGAATATGCATGTCATAGTTTCTGAATTATTGCATATATTTGCATTTCTGTGGTTTTCTCATGTTGTGAGAAACATGTTGTGGTCCTTGAGCTTTGCAGTAACTTGTCTACAGTATTTGTCTAGTGTGATGTCAAAGTGGAAGAAGCAGCATAATCTTACATTTTGGAGTTACTCTTAATCCATCTCGACTTTTGTGGAGGCTACAATATTATTTAAAATGCCAAACATTCAGAACAATATAGATAAGCCAAATTCCATTAATTTTAATGGGATCATTTTATATTTTAAATTAAAAATAGGCTTCTTGTTTGAGTGGAGGATCAGCTTTGAAGATAACTGCACAAACAGTGACATTGTGGAACTGAGCTGGCTGTTAGAGTAAGTTTTGAATGAAGGAGAATGTGTAAGTATTTTCATGAAACAGTCTTCTCACTGTTAGGGGATAGGTTAATTTATTTTGGAAACTTTGAAGCCATAAAGCAGTGGAATTTCTCTATTCAATGGCTGGTCCTGCTGGACTTACGGGATCATATGTTCATATTTTTAAAAATAGAGATTACAGAATTAAGGGACATAATTACCCATGTTGCATGAGAAATAAGCACCACTAATGTGTCCATTTTCTATAACAGAGAATGGCAACTTTAATAAAAGGGAATGTAAATAGAATTTTAAATGGTAGGACTATTTTCTCATGTTGAGCTTGCTCCTTTGTGTATGTATATATAGGCAAAGGTTAGAGTCTGAATTTGCTTCTTAAGCAAATTTTGTGTTGAAGCCATACATGATGTTATGTCCAGATGGACTGCAGTGAGAAGAAAAGAATTTCAAGTTTCATCTGCATTTTCATTTCAGTATATATGTCAACTGCTTTGCCTTGTTTAGATAAAGGTCAAGAAAACATGAAGATGTTCTTTGTATCTTACGAATTTTTGTAAAACAAGGAAAATGTATGTGGAATGGCTTGGAAATGAGTTCCTTTTGAAATTCTCTACAACAGTCAATTCAAGTCCTGCAAATAGAGCTTCACTGTTAGAATATGTATCCTACACAGGTATATCCTCAACTACTCCTTTGTATTGCAAAGCGGAATTGGCACAAACTGGAGAACATGACACAGTCTGACACAAACCATTACAGAATAATGGAGAAGGTACTGAGAATAGCAGTGCTGCATGAGGAGAAAAGTGAAATAGGATAATTATTTGCCTTTTTTTTTTCTGTAACTGGACGGTCCAATAGTCCATGTGCATTTAGCAGCGGATATGCACTATTTACTTCAAAAGCATGAAGTCAAGCCCATGTTTAAGAATGAGATTTTGGGGAAAGTTAGCCCTTCATATCATCCAATAGTATCCTAAAATACTGGACTCAGATGAGCACTATTTATTTATTCATTATTTCATAAGTGATTATTTTTGGACAGATATTTGCAAAAAACTGGGTAAGTAAGTAGAAGACCAAACAAACATGTTAGAATACAGCTGGAGGTCAGATGCATTCTTATGACACGCTCTCTTCAGTTTAACTTCTTCATCTCACTCAAACTATTACAGGACATTTCACTTTTTCCTTTTTTTTACCTACTCTGAGGGTGTTGTAATGATTACCTAGCTCACCCTTGCACAGAAAGGCAGCAAAAAACCCCTTGCATTATTTGGGCAAAATCAGTAAAGCACTCTGTAGCTGATGACAATAATGACTCAACAGCAATTAACTACACAGAAGTAGTTATCAAGCTAGCAAGGGATGAAAAAACTACTTGAGTACTTCTGGAACAAAGCAGTCATGATGTCTTTTCATTCAATATGGATAAAATAAGATAGATAATTATTTTGTGTCTTCTGTGGGGAAAAAAACCAAAAACCCAAACAACCAAAAACCAAGCAAACCACAGTGTATAAATATAAAAAAATACCTAATACCCTTTTACAGATTATATTTTTGTCTGGGTTGAAAGTTAGATACAGAAAGGTTACACTAATTATATTTCTAGAAATAATTATCACCACTAACCAAAGCAAATGACAAATCAAACAGATGACTCGGTTTCAATGATGTCTATCAATCTACAAACATAAGCAAAAATAGATCAAATTCTTTATATACCTTAAGATGATAGGTAATATCTACACAGACTGTTCAGGCAGACTACAAAAAGATGGTTTTTTTCCCTTTCCCAGATATTATAGGATTCTATAAAAAACCTGAACTGCCGGAAGAGTTAAATCAGTTGTATCAAAACATACATGCACAAGCATAAGAATACATGACAAATTTGGCATAAATTCTTCCACAGAAATGTATCTTCAGTTTTTGTATATCAGACATGACAGAGAAAAAAAAAATAATTATGAAATTTGAAATATGGCTTTTTCTTCCAATCAGCCTGAAAACTGAAAATGTTTGGAATGCTCTGTAAAAGCAACTTTAATAAAATATTTTGTGCCAAATGAAAGACTTAATTATGCTTTCATTCTGATCTGTTTTATTTATCTTCTATAAAAATATGAGGCTGGAAATTCAACATGTTTTCAGTGCATTTTGATGCAAGCATCCTTATATTTTAAAGCTGGTTCAGCTGAGGTCTGTTCAGTTAACATTAGCATAAACATGTACAGCATTACAGACATGGTACACAGTTTAGAGTCACATCTTCAGGAGAGATTTTGATATTGAAACATAATATATACTTTCACAAACTGTAAAAAGCACTAATGCTCACATATATCCTTTTCTAGTTCAGGGGACAAAACTCTGCTTTCCATTTCTGCTCCCTGGTCTCTTTTAAAGTGCAAATACTACATTTCCTATAACCACACTTTTCAAGCAGAAAATGGCCAATGGATTGTTTTTTTAAAAAGGATCTTTTTCAGAGCAAACCATAACTAAGAGAAACAGGACAATTTAGAACTTTGTCCTTCTCACTGAAGATTTTCAATTGACTACTTGCACTGGGACTGGAGCCCTAAAAGAAATGTAGAAATAAACTTTTAACAGTCTACTAAGTCAGTAGCCTCATCTGCACTCCTTACTTTGATACAAAGCTGAATATTAATAACTTGGTAACTTAGGGTAAAAAAAATCGGGGCTGCCAAGCATCTTTCAGAACCAGACTGGAGGACTGCATTCAAGGAATAATGACAGAAATGAAAGAATAAAATTGCAACTGCCTTTCTTCCCCTTAAAAAAAATAAAAAAATTAAAAAAGGGAAAATCAATTTCTAGATAAACCAAGGGTCTCAGATACTCTTCACACAGGAGAACAGAAAGCGCTGTCATTATTTTTTGAAATATATGTGAAGATAAATACCTTAATTGGTGAAAGAGAAGTACCTGACAGTGATTTGATGATTTTCGTTTTTTGTGAACGTAAGTCAACTCTTGTAAAAAAGGTCAGCAGAATTTCAAAAGGATAAAAAAAAACCCAACAAAACAGCCTAGCCTTTACTTTATGCATTTTTCCATCTCATTGAGAGAAGAATCAAACTCCTGCATGAAAATGCCTGTTTTGTTCTAGTAATACATAGCAGGGTCGTCTACCTGAAGCCCTTGCACAAATAAAGAGCTTTGATTTGCATCCACTGCTAAGTTAGCACACCACTCTGTTAGGCTGAAGCAGCTGCCGCCAACACTTTAAATCAAATTCATAAAATGCAGGGATTGATATTTTCAAAAGAAAACAACAGCTAATATAGATGAAAATAAAAGAAGTGTTTATATTAATCTCCAATTTATTTCATTCTAAAGATCAAAGCTTGGAACGGGGAGAGGGTCAAGCCTAGAAACAAAGCATTCTGAGGACAAAGTGATTTGATACCATACCAAATGAATGAATTTTGGCAAGGGAGAATAGGAGGGAAATGACAAGGAGGGATTGAAAGCTCATTCCTGGAAAGGTTTAAAAATGAATTCTCTGCACTCAGTTTGAAGATCTGATGAAAATATGTCTGCAGCTTGGTTAAGAAAATGCCTGATATCTTAGTACAGAGACAGGTTTCAACCTGTTTTCCCAGGAAGCTGGTGTTGCAGTCCACGGAAGAGGTGCAGCTCCTTCAGAACCTGCAGAACTGTAGGTTTAAGCCGGTACTGACGGGTAAGATTTGCAGATTTCAAGATCTAACTACTAGGAAGGTTTGCAGATCTGTTGAGTTTCCAGTGTGCCCTAAGCTCTGACAATAATAATAAAATGGAGGGGATCATGATAACAGGGACATAGCCCATAGTACACTAATTATCTTATTTCCTCATTAATGACAAGATCAAAACTTTGAAATAAAATATTTCAAAGTGAGGAAATCAAACTTTGAATATCCTGGTAGGCAACATAATTCAGATAGTTCCCTTAATTAATAACATTTTCCTTTTAGTTTCTCTTATACTTTTTCTCCTATTTCAAAACCTTTCCTTAATTGTTTTTGGTGGCCTTCATGATTCATACTCCCTGGAATGGTGAAAGTGGATGCAAGTAGCTAAATCACTTCTGAATTTTTGCAGAGTGATTTTGTGTTTCCTAGCTCAGCTTCTTTTCTTTGCCTGTTTCTCAACTTTCACTCTTTATTGTTTTCTTACTCCTCAGGTATTTCTCTGCTGGGTCTCTCTACCTCTGGATCCTCCATCTTTCCCCATGAAAGCCCAGAAGCAGGTAAGGAGCAGCTCTGATTAGCTCCTGCCCGCGGATCGCTCACAGGGCAGGAGGACAAGAGAGAGAGCAGCATTCCCACTTGTCCTTTAGGCAAAACTGCATGCTGCAAGGACCGGCAACGGCCTAAGGCAGCAGCCAGCCTCTCTCTTGCATACCACACTCTACTCTACACTCTGCACTGTGCAGCCCCTACACCAAGGAGGCAGGAGATGCACTGCCTTGGCAATGCCCATGCAGCACCTTCCCATTTACTATACCTTAAATCCAAGGATTTTTGCTAGTTAACACTTAATATGCAAAGGCCAAAATTATACCTGGAGAAATTGATATGAACAATCTGCACAAGTGTGAGGTGCCATTTGGTCTGTAGGATTTGAAAATAAACCCACAATCCTCTATATGAGTCTGACAGTTCCTGTATTAATTGCCTATCTTATGGCATCCATGCATGCAGTGCTGGTAATTAAGGCAGAGTCAACATTCACACCCCCCCCCCCCAGATTTAAAGAAAGATTGTTTGGTTAATTAGGATACAATTTGGGTTTGTATGTTTCCAGAAGTTGCTCCAATAATAAGTTTGTGTACCACTATTACGAAATTAAAAACTGTCAGGAAAGCAGCTATAATTAATGTTTCTGATTTAAAGGCGCAACTCCTGAATTTTGAGAACTACCTTTTCTAATGGTATGAGAGACAGTATTTCTCAGGTTTAAAAGATTGAGTCCAAATGGGTTTGTTCATCAAGAAAAGGAATATTGGGTTCCCCTTATTTTTCCATGATAAAATATCATATTAAATTTCTTTTTCCCTTTTTTTTTTCTTTTTTTTCTTTTTTTTTTTTTTGTTTTAGAATCTCAGCTGTGTTGAATAAACTCATTATTAAAGACAGCAATGTGCTGGAGCTCTCAGCTCGGCAATGCAAGAATTTGCAGCTTAAAGACTTCACCATAAAGACTTTACATACTGTATCTAACACACTGTATCTGTTACCAAAGATATGCATCTAAGCACTGCAGATTGTCATTTTTGGGGCAATGCATAGCGGGGAACAACAATAACGAAGGTATTAAAAAACCCACAACAGTAGAAGCTACAATAACAGAGTTTAGGATGTAATCACTTAGCTGCTGTCTCTGACCACAGTGGTAGAATACTACTTTCCAGCTGAGTTTAGGCTCTGAAGGTCATTAGAGATGTGTACCAATAAACATACACTCTGCTATCAGATTAGCAGACAAAACAGTTTCCATGGCAACCATTGGACAAGAGAGCTCGCCTGCATTCAGCATTAATTTAAAATATTTTTTTTTCCTCCCTCAGTCTCCTTGGAGTCAGTCCTGTGAAACACAAGTGCTTGCAAGCTCTCTAATCTGCGGCTGCCTTTGAAAACCCATCCAACGTGTGTTGAAGCTGAGCCAATTAACGTTACGAGAATTGGGTGAATTGCAGAGAATCTGGCAAGGCTGTGTTTACCAATTAGGGTTTTTTTTATGATGCAAATGTTGCACACCATGCAGCAGGAATAAAAGCCAGCTATGCTGAATATGAAACTGTTAATTGCATTTTTCAGAGACACGGCTACAAGGTGAAACTAATCATACAAATGATAACTGGGTTTTACCACCTACAGTGCTTTGGTATTGCACTTTCACTAATCTGTATTAAAATAGCTCATAAATTTTTACAGCGAAAGAAAATGCAGACCTTAGTACACCCTTCTGAATTTTGGGGGACATAAAGAATCAGGGAAATTAGATAGGGGTAACAAGGAAAGCAATAAAATTATGGTTAATAAATAATAATTAGTATTGCACTTTCAGTAATCTGTATTAAAATAGCTCATAAATTTTAACAGCAAAAGAAAAAGCAGACCTTAGTACATCCTTCTGAATTTTGGGGGAAAAAAGTAATCAGGCAAATTAGACAAAGGTAACAAGGAAAGCAATAAAATTATTGTTAATAAATACCAAGCATTGACATTTTTTAAGATAAGAAAATATATGTTTGCTACAAAACAAAGAGAAGTATTACCTAATCAACTTAAATGAAAATCCTTCCGGAAAAAGAGACTGACTGATAAAACATGTCAATGAGTAGGAAGTTTTCTGAGTGAATCAGTCCAAGGGAAAATTGGGGATAAGAATAGAAAATGTTGGATCAAAAGTCTTAAAGAAAATTGGATAACGTATATTTATGGAGTGGTTTTCTAGATACTTTACAAACAGCAGGAGAGTCCAATACATAAGACCCCAGACTGTTGACAGAATTTGGGAATGCGTTAGGCTGAAAAAAGGCTTATGAAGAAGACCTTGCAACTAAGTGGTCCAAGTGTGCAGCATCATTTTTTTTTAAAAAAAGTTTGAAATATTTTTTATTTTCAAGTATTATAATTCAGTATAGGAAAGGGAAGGCAAATGGATATTGTATCTAGACCTCTCCATAAGTTAAGACTTATTTCTCCAAGGATAAAACTCACCTCAGTTAGGGGAGCTCTTAATGAGAAATAATTAGAAAAAGCAGTTAAACAAAAACCTTCAATAACGTTAATGATGGTATGGAAGTACCTAGTAACAGTGAAATTTTATTTGAATTTAATTTTTTCCTGAAAGATTTCTCAGTATGGAAAAGACAAAATAAATGAATTTTCTACCTTTTTCTCCTGTAAATGAGATATTGAAATGTAATCATTAGATAAAACTATGAGATATATGCATCTGGTGAATATTTAGACAGAAAGAACACCTAAAAATATTGCCATTAACTCTAGCACAGAGAGTGCCACAGACACTGCCACCAACACTACCACTATCTCATCCACCTGGAAGTACAAATTACCTTGAGCATACTTAGCTAATTGTTTCCTGTGACAAATTAAATTAACCAGTGATGACAAATAAAATAAGGTCCTATGGACATCTGAGTAAGTAGGTTCAGTTGTGTTTACGTGTGATAAAGACCACAGTATTTTGGGGACCCAGAGTCCCAAAGTGCTGTAGAAAGTTTAATCAATTATTTGTTGAATGTTTATGAGAAAAAAGGACAATCTTTCCCATTCTGTAGATAATTTCTGTGCCTCTCCTTCATTGCGTCAGTCATGTAGAATTAGAAACAGATCTGAAATCATCTGTCATCAATTAGTTTTTCATAAAACTATCTCTATGCCTGTACCTTTGTCTTTTAGAAGACAAAGCATGCAGCAGGACAAACATTTGGAGAGCACAAATATTTGCTAAACTAATGTATTTTGTGGTCAGCAGTCACATGTTCATGACACTTAGAAAAAGAAGAAAAGCATCAGGCAGAGAGGGTTTTCAAATGTTGCATTTGGAGAAGAGGATCAAAGTAAATGCTGCAAAGAATA
The DNA here is from genome assembly GCA_026283785.1 of Coracopsis vasa. NCBI lineage: Eukaryota > Metazoa > Chordata > Aves > Psittaciformes > Psittacidae > Coracopsis > Coracopsis vasa. The sequence continues at coordinate 59,862 of JANHGB010019603.1, forward strand.
ATCACAACTAGAGTAATACAGTAGACAAATTCAATTGAAAGTGGCATGGCTTAAAGTAACAAGATAATAGGGCTGAATAATGCAAATGACCATATCCCATGTGGGTTTGCACTACAAGAGACCCTAAAACCACAGAAAATTAGGAAAAGGCATTGAAGAACAGATTCTTGAAGAGATTTTCCTAAAAGAATAGAGAAAATGAGGACAGCTGGGAACCTTGAATGCACAGCAGGATGAGGGGCAAGGGAATGATTTGCTCTATAATAAGAACTGAGGGAAACAGTGACAATTGTAGAAAGTGCATGAAGAAAACTAGCCAGGAATGAATGGCCATGTGTTCCTGAACTGCACTGGCAATCAATCATCTATTTTCCAGCAAAAGACAAAATACAAATTTGAATTGCAACTGCTGCCAGAGTGTGCTTAGCCCAGATCAGTACAGCATTAAGACAGCAAGAGAAACTCTGTCAGACTTGATAAAATGGTTATTAGAAGGAATGGGTTTTTATGCGCTTTGGAAGACAGACGGGTCATGTCAGAAATGAACTGCATCTAAATGACATGCTTCTTTATCCTTTTGTGTATTTATTTACTTGAGCTTCTCATATTCTTGGGTTGATTCTTAGGACAGTAAAGACATCCAATATCAATGGCATATACACCTCTGATAGCTAAAGATTTCAATTCTCTTCAGAGTTTTCTTCCAATCAGGAATTTTCTGCAGGTCTGTTCATTTCCATTGTCCATAATGTTAAAAGATAAAGATTTGCAAAATTTGCTTTGCAAGAACTTAGCACCTATTCAAAAGTGGACAGAAATCATTTTGATTTCAATTGTTGAAATGTACAAATTTGAAGACCTTGGATCTTGAGCTTAAAGAGAAAGAGAAAAATTAAAGTAATCAAGATAATGATCAAAGGATAACAAAACACAATTGTTACAGAAGATTATAAAGCACTGAAAAATCTGACTGATTATCTCTGCAAACAAGCTATCAGATTGCTGGAAATTGTTAGAAGTATGGAGGCTTTTAGGAAAAAAGATAGTTTTGCAGTAAATGACTAATTAGGATCTTTCTTGTATCCCTGGAGTTGTAGATGATCAACACATCCTGTGCTTCTTAAGAAAGAAACATCACTTTGAATCTATTTCATGAAAAGCAGCCCATTATCATGGTATAAGGAAACTCACCTCTTCTGAACAAAACTACTCGGCAACAGAAGGCAACTATGAGGGTTGGAACATACAGCAAATATTATAAGTCACTGGTTTATAGTTATAATAAGTGAGATGCAGGATGTTTCCCAAGGCTTAATTGACCAGCAGGGAAGAACTAATACGGTCAGGGTAATAAACTCAGGGAAACAATCTAGGCCAGATGATCACTGAGATTAAAACTGGAATATTTCAAACAGACCCTTTTGTCAGACATGTTTTTTGTTGATTTTTGCTTTTGGTTTTTTTTGTTTGTGGGTTGTTTTTTGTTGTTTGGTTTTTTTCTTAATACGAAAATGGTGTTTTGTACAGCACACAGGACCCAAAGAAATCCAGCCATTTAAAAGTATAACTTAGAAATAAAGTCACCACCACATTTAGATTATACTTGTGCAAAACAAACACACAGAAGGATGGATGATCTCTTCCTTGAAGACTGTTTGACATTAAAAAGACAAGAAACAAGGAAGAGGGTGAGAATGAAACCATGTAAATCATTAATATTATAACTAGGCAAGGTTTTGTGACACTGTTGATATCCCTGAACCCACCTGTTTTTTTACCTGACTGGGGATATACTGCTCCTAGTTCTTCATAAGAGTTAACTGGGTTTTTATAGATATGAGAAAGGATTCAAAACCAGATAAAAATTCACCTTAGTGATGTTATTTAGAAAGAGATGTCCCATACTCCCAAAGATGTCTGAGAAAAGTGTGGCTACAATAATACCTGGGACATAGATAAATCAAATGACACTATTACTTTCTATTGCTGGAGCTCTGATGCTTCTTAATCTTGCTCCAGATTTTTCAACCCCATCATAATAAAGAAGGTTTACACACAACTGGTAGTATAAATGCATTCCAAGTATACTGAAAATCTGTATTGTTGATTTTTTATTATTTTCTACTTAGTGTTGCTACTTTGAAGATGTGATATCACAGATGACAATCTTTACTATGTTAACAGGGAACTTCTCCAAGTTGTTATTATTATACAGAAATGTTTTCTCCCTTCCAGGCACCATGGAGACTGCAGCACTAAAAATAATCTCTGTCTACAGACAGATGAATGAAGATATGAAAGTGGCATTCTGTAAACCGCAGCCAATGAAATAACTGAAATTTGGATGGAAATGTTTTGCCGACAAGCATTTGAAATGCAAGTATCACAGAACTGGAGCCACATCAGCATGAGTCAGTAGTATCCTATCTGTCCTTCTACTAACAGAGACTGTTTCAACAGACCTCTACACAGAGTCAACATAACTACTCTTGACCAGATGCTATGGTAGCTCTAGAGATTGTAGTCTCTTAAGGTTACAAAACATAGCACAATATAATCATGCTAAACCTGATAAGTAAAATATCTAGACACTCTGCTGGCCCACGAAAAATCCCATTGCCCTGCTGCCTCTGCTTCTCCCAAATTCTGATTTACATGGAGTAGAATTTGTATTTTCTGAATTGTAATATATGTGTCAGAGTAATTAATTTGCTAAGTTATAAAACTCCTTCAAAAAACTACTGAACATCAAATTGTAAAGAAGAGCTGAAGACTGTATATCTCAAGAAATATTTTTTGAATCAGGCTGCATTTGTATTTTTAACCTGAACCATGTTCTTGTGTATTTGTGTGTACTACTTGTACCTCTAAAAGTTCTTATAATCCTAGTGTGAAAAGGAACAGCTCTTTTTCTGGGTCATTGAGACCTCCACAGAAAGTAAAGTCAAAGTCCAGGATGAGTCCAAATAGCATAATTTACAATAAAAGAAAGTAGATTTCCAGAATAATCTATACTGATGTAACCTAATACAGGAAATAAAGCCCTGGTTTACTTCCTCAAGACTTCAACAAGCAGAATTTATAACATTCACCCACTGAGTAGGAAAGCTTTATTTCTCTCAGAACTGAGAGAGAAAGAACATTTTCACATATGGATGAAAAGTAAATGAAAAGAGGGGATGCAAGAGTGTCCCTTAGTCTGTGTTCTTAGATCTATATTACTATTATACCTGTCATTACTCCAAATGCTATGGTTATCAAGTCAAAAGTAAGCTGATATACGCATGCTACTTGAAGACTATGCCATTTATCCTGAGACTGAAAGGTAGAAACACTGGAGTGTAACATTTATTTCCCATCCTATTTATACAAAACCATATACAAAGTGATATAATGCCAACCTGAAGTTATGGGGTGACTGAAGGGAGAGTGGTGGACAGCTGAGACATCCCTGAGAACATGAAGATTTAGGAGTAAACAAACTTTAAGCCTGAGAGAACACACCAAGGCCAACCTGAGGGTCACTGCAGGGGTCTGCCAGCACATGTGACAAGCCTGGTGATTTGGTTGTGTGGATTCACTGTGAGCATATGAATTCACTGGGCTGAAACAATCAGGTAAAATAACAAAGGCAAAATAAACCAGGCTTTGCAAAAGGGACCATAGATAAACTGAATAATTAAGTTGTAAATGTATTTGTTCACGTGTTAATACTGAAAGTTTACATTTGCATTGAAAAGCTGTGACTCAATTTGAGAAGGCATTTTTAGATATTTTGATCTAATTTACAATAGATTCAATTAAAATGCATTGGTTAAATATAATTGTAGCTATCGAATCTGCACATATATAACTTCATGTAACAACTTCTGGACTTAGAAGAGTGAAATGTATGACGTAAACTGGGGATTCTTAGTGTAGATTCAGAACTATTCGGTTTAGCAATATGTAATGTTAATTATACAAACAATTTTTTTTTTTTCATTCTAGTCTCCACCAGAGCTACCAATAAGAGTAATGTCACTGGAATGAAAGAATGGAAATGAATAATGTTTAAATAGCATACTAAAAATAGACGTAGAAACTAAAATGAAAGCTAAAAGGACAAAACAAAATCCCTTTCACCATTTTCTTTCCCTTTTCTCATTCTTTTACAGATAATACCTTCTCAAATAACAGCAAAGTAGACAGTCATGATTGCTAGAGTGGTTGCTCGAGAGTTGCAAATGTATTTTCTAGCAATGGTCCTGAGATTTTGAAAGTAGAAACAAAAGAGATGTATGGTACATTCTGTGTATTGATTGACCTTTGTATACAACAAAAAAATACCTTCACAAATGACAAGAAGAAAGTTTAAGGCAACATTTCTACTTTTGGACTCACAGACCTCAATTTTCTTTTCAACACTATAAGACTAACCTTCAGTTCCACTATCTTAGTGTAAGTGCAAATTGGCTGAAGGCTGATGCTTCCTAGGGCTTCCCAGAATCTGGGAAGAAACACATACTGACAAAAGTGTTATCACTTCCCACATGTTCCACTATATCCTGGCCCGAATAGAAGTTGGGATCACAGCCCTCCCCAGGGAAATTATTGCAGAAGAAAACTATGTTCCCAGAGCACTGGAGCTCCACAATAAGCTGTGGCCAAGGTTGAAAGATAAAACTTGTCCTCTTTGTGACATAATCAGAACAGGACACTTTATGAATAACCAGGACAGGTTATTTAAAATCTGGATCACAGAAAACAGACTGTTCTAGTTCATAAGTTTTTACATGGAATCTGAAGTTATATACAAAACCCAGGTCTTGTTATCATAACAGTTGAATCATTATTTGGGAGATACTCTGAGACTTAATAGCTACATGTTAATCCACCCCAAGAAGACTTAAAAAGGAGGAAACAAACCTATTTCACCTTTTACAAAGCTGCTACCTGGGAAGCATTTCATGTCCTAGTGATACATCTATCATATTTTGTCAGAGGGGCCATTTTTAGGCTTGTTCTGTCTCCCATACATTTCAGTCCTGGCTGAAATAAACATAACCACATATCACTTAGGAAGCCCTCATTGACCCCTGAATTTCAGACACTGGCTAATATTTCTGTTGCAGCATCTTGTAAGACATGTCACCAGGCATTACATTTTATTTCCCTGTTTCCATTTCTAGTACTGAATATAATAATTCAAATTTTCTCATGTATATTTCCAGGGGTGCTATTGAGTAAAGGAATGGGTCAGTAACCATACCTTTAATGGTGCAGGGGTGAGGGTGCCTAAGGGGCGAACGTGTTTAAGAAACAGCAAAATGCTGCACAGGCGGTGAGGAGTGAAA